>LAPY01001328.1:29403-51948 GCA_000970635.1 Eragrostis tef
TTGAAATTAAGGACCAAGTAATTAGTGCGGTTTTATGCGCATGAGTCAGCCTACCCCTTTGTAGCCTTGCATGCTAGGAGTCGGTTGTAGTTAGCCAATTTGACGGGTAAGTCTTGCCGAGTATTAGGTGCTCAGGGTTTGGCTCTTTATGTTTGTGCAGGTAGTCTTTGCTTCTGCTGGTGCTTGGTGAAGTTTCTCAGCAGGTCCACATTGAAAGTAGTAGTGTTTCTTGTATCGTCATACTTCTACTGTGTACTCACGTGTTTTAATTCATTTAAGACTTGTTGTAATAAGTTAAATATGCAAATTTTTGCTCTTTATGTGTTGTACTGTTGTGTCTGTTCATCAGCACGTACCGACTCGATCCTGCGAATAACGAAAACGCTACAGTTTGGTCAGCCTAAATTCATGGGCAAGGCCAATACTATGTTTATTTTTTTTCTGCGAAAATACTATGTTTAGTTTATCTGAGTTCAATTACTTCTTGCCCGATCATTGGTTCGTAAAAATATTACTTCTTACCCGATCCACATTTAATTTGTCTTTCGTCCGGGAAAGAAAAGGATCCTACTTTTTTTGCGAGGGAAAAAGGATCCTACTTTGATACCTAGTTAAAAAAATATTGAGGTTCCATTTTTTTCCTAAAAGAAAAGGATGTTTTTGTTAATACTACACCCAATTGACAATTAATTACCAGCATATGATGCGCTGCACATCCTCCTATTGTGATATCAAATGGTGTTCATCATGGCATTAACATCACCGTTAATTATATAATTCTTGACCCCTCCCTCGTTGATAAAGAAACATACCATCCTGATTTCTAAATCTTTCTTTAAAAAACAACAAAGAAAAATAAAAATGACCAGTCATGTATACCCCCTGCCCGGCTGCCCCCCCTACGTGCCACCAACTCATCATGGCCATTGCGGCACAAACCAGCCACAAATTTAAAAGCAAAACCCAGGTGTTTTCTCTTCTGGACTCTGGAGTACAATAACAACACCTCTTGTCGGTGATTTGCACACCCCAGAAATCGTTAGCCAGCTAACCCAAACCACAAAACAAGCCGCAATCGCCGAAACAACCCACGTCCAGCTCATCCGCGCCAACCCAACTGCCTCTGCCATGCGGGTCCCATAAGACCCCCGGCCCCACCTCCCCTCTAGAAACCGCTTCCTCGGCGACCGGCTGCCGCCTTCGTCTCCCTTCCCGGTCACCGCTCCTTAACCCCACGAGAAAACGATAGTACGTTAACATCTTTTTCGGTTTAATTAACAGCAACACGCGCAGCGAAGCAACTCAGCAACAGCAGCAACAAAAGAGGCGAGGCTTTTCGCTCGTCGCCGCCACCACCTCGTCGTCTCGCCTCGCGCGCTCGGCCTCTGCTCGCGTGCGTGCGGGATCTCGTGCTCGCTTTGCCTCGCGCGCGCGCACCGAGGAGGCGGCCGCGTCCGCAGGTGAGGACTGGTCCTATCGGTTGCGTGATTCGGGAGGTGGATCTGGCGGGGTTCGCCGGATCTCGAGCCATTTCGGTGGGTTTTGGTGTGATTTCTGGTTCGTCCACGGTGGTGTTTAGGGTTCGCGGCGCGGCGATTCGGCGGCGATGGCGAGCCGGCTGAAGGAGGACGAGAGGAACGAGCGGATCTCACGCGGGCTGCTCAAGCTGCCCGCCAACAAGAGGTGCATCAACTGCAACAATTTGGTCAGTCCCTCGGCTGGATTTCTTAGACTTCTCTTGCTAAATGTGGCCGGGTTTTGTGGGCGGTGATCTAGGAGGCGGGGAGGAGCTGTTTTTAGCTGGCTTGGCTTGGTTTCATCCTCTGCAATGCTTCGTTGCTTGACGTAATGCATACTGTGAGGTTTCGTTAACTATTGATCAGGGAGTGATATCATATTGGGCGGGGTCAAGAGGTGAATCGTAGTTCAAGGGGCAGAAATGGAATGAAATGTAGCCCTGATACAGGAGATTATGATTTGCTTCCCCATTATGCTAGCCACACATCATGGTTGTATGGTTGATAGGTTTGTCTACTGCCTGCAATATGTTCACCCTTGATGATTCTCAATTTCGGTTGCGCAATGTGTTTTTGGACCTAGGATAAACAATAGCTCACAGGAACCTAGGCTGTTAATTAGGAAAACCGGATTGTGGATGTCTCAGAGAGTCAAAGTTGACCGCTGGCTAGCAGTGCAGTCAACAAGGAAAAGTTGCAATTGAAGCATTAGCCATTGTGTACTTGCACCGCGCGAGGTGTATGGAATAAAACAGAGCACACTCAAGTATGCCCTGACTTGATGAGCATATATGTATATACAAAAGCTACTAGCTTATAAATGACTAACAGAATATAAATTATAATGATTCCATAGAAAGAAACTTATTCAAAATATTCCTTGCTAAAGATGAAAATAACGCACCAATAAGTTAAATAGCATTGCAGTTCATTTCAATATTGAAACGCACCCACATCCACACTCGTATCATATGTATTTGAGCAAAGGAACCTGAAAGAACAGCATTTTGTGAAGTGCATTTGATCTATATGAATGCATTATATGACTGGTAGTCTTATTTCTTATTCTACCCCGACTTAGTCCTTGTATGTACTGCTCTTTTTCCTTCTGTTATTGTGAATGCTTTACTTTAGCTACTGCGCCTTTATGAAGCTTTAGGCACTTTTCTACTCTGTCAGCCATCAAACTTAGAATTATGCCCATTGTTTTGCTGCAATATAGTGTTCCCTTTGCTTAACACCCAAGCCTATTATAAGGGCCTAATTTTCCATGTTGTATGGTATGTTGACGTGTCAGTACCACATTGGGAGTTGAAAATGAGTGGTACCAGCAGTTTATGTCTCTTGGGCTTAACACAGCACTGCAATTAACTCTCCTATGTGAGGTGACGATTTAAGTGTAACTGGATGCTGCCTGCATAGATCCATCTAATGTTGGGGCTGGGCTTTGAGCGAACTTGGGCTTAAGGTGTCACAATAAGTGTCCTACATATTTTTCATTTGCCGTGTAAAGTGATCTAACAAGTCTCAGCTGCTGAATAAGCTGTTTATATCTATACACAAGTGTATAGTGAACTAACAAGTCTCAGCTGCTGAATAAATAGAATATCTTGTTCCTTAAAACCATGGTTATGCAGAATAGTAGAATACTGATGTACATATGTTGATGTGAACAGGGACCACAATATGTATGCACAAATTTCTCGACCTTTGTTTGTACTAATTGCAGTGGAGCACAGTAAGTTTCTTATTCAATCTTTTTAAAATGATCAACCTCCCTTCCCTTCTTGTTGTTAGAAATCATGTTGCGGAGGGAACTACACCCCTCATCGCAAATTGAATATGCTGTTTCCGTTTTTAATAAAGCAATTATTATTCTTTTGTTCCTCTTAGTCGGGAGTTTACGCACCGTGTGAAGTCAATTTCCATGGCTAAATTTACTGCACAAGAAGTTACTGCACTTCAAGAAGGAGGAAACGAGGTAACCTGTATTTCTTTCTCTTATTTTTCTAGTTTTCAACCAGTTTCCTGCCTTTTGTATGACATGGCATGGGTGTTTCTTGACCTGCAGCGTGCTAGGGAAATATTTTTCAAGGAGTGGGATGCTCAACGCAATGCATACCCTGACAGCAGGTTGCCTCTTCTTCAGTAATTCCATCTTTATGTTACAAATTATTATTAATTTGTATTTGGAAGCATGACATGTTTCTTTTGGTCTCAGCAACGCTGATAAACTGAGAAATTTCATTAAGCATGTGTATGTGGAACGGAGATACACTGGAGAAAGAAGTGCCGATAGGCCGCCGAGGGGAAGGGTAATGCTATCTCCTCACTCTAAATTCTTCTAGTAACCATCTTCTAGTTTTAGAAATGTATTGATTTCTCTTTTAAATTCACTACGTGCTGATTGATCTGCATCTTTCAGGACGATAAGGAGGAATATAGTGAAAATAGGAGATCTGATGGAAATTGGGGTGGGTCAAGAAGTCCACCAAATGGAAGCTACTCCGACCGCCGAAGTTATAGTGGGCGGAGTGATGACAGAAATTCCAGATATTCCTATGGAGACCGGAGTCCTGGCTATGACCAAAACGATTACAAGAAAAGTCCCCGCTACTTTGAGGTTGTGGACGATAGATCTGGCAAAACAACTCCAGTCCAAAGGTTTGAGGACCGTAGGCCTTCTGAACCAAGGAGGCCAGAAACAGGGTCTCCAAACTACCAGAAAGAAGCTGATGCATCTAGTCCTGTTGTACAGCCAGTGAGGGACATATTGGGTGACGAAGCTCCTCAACTTCGGGTTGGTGAGCCTTCAAAGGCAGTTGCTGAACCTCCAAAACCGGTCATAGCTAGACCGATTGATCCGCCAAAGCCAAATGGAACCAGGGTACTTGATCCTCCACCACAGGCAAAGGTTTTTTTTTTCCCCCACTTCTCATCTATTTTTCCTTTTTTATACATTACATTTCAGATTCTCTTGGAAATATCAATATATTCTTGTTTTGCATGTTCACTTGGCACTGGGAGTTCAGTCCACTAGATTTTAATGTTCTTATACTTCATACTGTAGATGGTGTCTGCCACCAATAATGTTGCTGCTCCTGAGGCACCTTCAGAACCGACAAAGGTAGCAAGTGCAGTGAGTTTAATTGATTTTAGTGAAGATCCTGAACCTACTGCGTCAGCAGCACCACCACAACAGGTCCCTGCACCACCACAGCTTCCTGTTAATGCACAGGCATCTCATCCTGGTCTTGAACAAGGGAAAGGTGCTCCGTCAGTGAGCGGTGGTGACTGGGCGTCTTTTGATGCTTTTGGTCAGCAGCAAACGGTACAATCAGGCAGCAGTGCAAATCCCCTCGAGTCTGCGCTTGCACAACTGTCATTCTCTGAAACACCCTCTGTACCAAATTCATCATTTCTTGATTCCACTTTAAAAGCAAATGATGGAGGCCAATCATCTGTGGTAGACCAGACACCGTCCTTGTTGTTTGATGCATCCTTTGGAATCTCAGGCAACCAGGTACCCACTTTCGCATAAGAATTTGAATATATGTACACTTAGCTTTTCCCCTTTGGAATCAGTTTCCACGTCATTCTTTTTTTTCAGCCCTCAACGGTAATGTCCACCCAAGGATCTTCTGTTCAACCTGGACTTCCATCTCAGACGACTGCAAATCCACAAGGAACCAGTGGTATCCAAGGAGCAATTTCTTCTACTGATAGTAGATCCAGTGGCCGGAAAGAACTTCCTGCGGTACGTTGTTAACTACCTGTGAAATATTGAACATCTAGCTATGTGATGTGTTTGTATGTCCTGAACTAGTTAGCTATTCCATGATTCCTCTCCCTTTTTTGATTGGTTTGCCAATAACATGCAATATATCTGAATGCACATCGTGCACTATCTATTCTGAAATACTGTACCTTTCTTAAATATTATTGAACAAGGATCGTAAAATTTGATTTTGGAAGCTACCTGAGCAATCTAGTTTTTGTGTCCAGTAGCCTACAAATATTTCACAAAATAATGCAAAGCATCATAGGCTAGGATTGGGAGAGTGGAAATAAATTTGTGTGTGTGTGTGTGTGCCTGTTGTGGTTTTTGGTTTAACAAGCATGACAAATGTTAGCAGATAGGTAGCACAGATCATCTTGTATAGATGTGCATTATCTGAGAGTAAATGGTTACTATGTTAAAGTTGTTGCATATGTTAGGGCCGTGCTTGGAATTGATTTGTTTGACTGTATTGTCTAGTTTGCCTGTAAGTTACTTGGGAAGAAACTGGTTTGTATAGTAAGTATATCAATACACGTGGTTCAAAACTTGATTGAATGGCAAAAAATAAAATCATGATATTTTTATTTCAAGCCTTGGGTCTTTTATTTAATATCGTGTGGAATGCTTCTTCTTTTTTTACCATGTAGGTGCGCATGTGTTCTGTTCGAATTATCATCACATGGTTTCAGCTGCAAGATCTTTGCATAATTGTCAATTAGTGATAGCTGTGCCATTTTGCTCATTTGAAAGAGCTTGTTAGACAACAGATGATTAGCTGATACCAAGTCATAGTCATTTTCATCACCATGTTTGACACAGACAAACTTTTTGCAGGATATATTTGCTGCACTATATCAAACAGCGGCTCCAACAATGCCTGGTTGGCAAAGAGCTCCCCAGTTTGGAATGGGATATGCCATGCAGTATCCAGCTGGAGTGGTATCTATGTCATACTCATATTTGTAATATATTGTGCTTTTAATTTGGGAGTATTTTTGTAACATTGCGTATGGAATGCTCTGCCAGTATCAGGGAATGCAAGCATATCCTCAGGGACCATTTCCTCAACCTGCGTACAAACAACCTCCAGCGTACCAACAACCTGCATATCCTCAACAGCCATATTCCCAGCCTGTGAAGGCTTCGAATCCCTTTGATTTTGGGAATGAGCCCGCCCCAGTTCAAGCTCATATGGTATGGTTATAATGTCTTGTTAAAAATGAAATCACTTTGCATATTCTACATGCTAATTTTATTGCCTTTGGTCCCAAGCAAGTTTGGGAAGGTTGAGCTTAAACCAAACATAAACTGCTAGAAATAATAATAGCAATGTCGTATTAGTAATCATATTACTGGTGAAAGAAACTATTGCTAGCTCCTGGTCCTGGCCCATGAATAGCTAATTTACAGCATGTGGCCGAAAAGGAAAACTGTTAAGCCAATCATCTGTTACGGTTCATGGCATACTCTTGACATTAGCATCAACTTGATTATTCACCATACTCATTATTGGTTCCATTGATGCAATTATTTTCATTGTCTGTGAGCAGCCGCCATCTGGACCACCGGGAGCAGCAGCTGGTCCGGCTCCCCAAACCTTAATGGGCACCTCTGTTTTTGGTGTTCCTCCACAACAACCCCACCAGCTGTACCAGTCATCAGCACCAAGTATATACATATTTCCTCATCACAATCTTGCTTGTGATTCCCTTTTCTTTGTAATCTGTGCTAATTTGTAGATCAACTTCAGGCCATTTCATGATGCAGCAAGTTCCAAACAGCATGCCTCAGCAGGCACCTAATAACATGCTTGCAACGTGAGTAAATTTGTTTTTACTATGTCTCCTAAATTGAAATATGTTTCTAGATTGTGCATATGAGCTACATATACGCTATTTTTTTCACTGATCTATAACACATCCCTGGTATGTCATTGTATCAAAGATAAACAAACTTAAACTAAAAGAACCAGAATTGTCAATGCTGCTACTCGATCAAATTGGATTCTGGAGAAATTGAGATCAACTTCAGAAAAACGCCAGCCTTCAACTTTTAATTTGTTTTAACTTTATTCTACTAGCATGATACAGCAACTCAAAGCTTCACTGACTCTGCCATTTATCCATTTATGAGTCGTTCCTATAAGATGGATCTCCTCAACTGGGACTCCAAGGGCCTTTTATTTCCCTTGCCGTGTGTCAAATCTCAATATCCCAATACACTGCATTACTGCATTTTTCTGGTTTCAACCTTCTACGCTGATGTCTGACTGTGTAACATGACATCACAGGCAACAAGGAGGTTTGGGTTCCTTCAGCATGGGTTTTGATCAGCAAGCTCCTCCCAGGTACCCCCAGCCAAGCAACCCACCTTCCTATGGATCTGTTGGGGGTAATCCTTTCGGGTAAAAGAACTATAAGATGTGGACATACCATATTGCCTACTATTTTGGACTCTTGTGCATCTTTAGACAAAGAGTTTGCGGCATTGAAGCAAGACGACCATGCATCGTAACCCTCACGAGAATTTGTTTCACACAAATGGTGTATTTTTGTCAGCCGTGGTCCTCTGTACAATTTAGTTGCTAAAGGGACAGTGATCGAACCATTAGCTCCAGGTGCGTGCGTGAGTTCTTACAGCCCTATTCCTTGTATATTTTGTGTTCTCAGCATTCTGCTTGTATTTCATAGTATGTATATTTTCTTTTTCATTTGGATCTTGGATTAGTGTACGATATTGTATTCTAGCTCAGCATGTTGTTTTAGTGCAGTTGCTATTCGATTTTGTTTGGATCATATAATATGAAGCTGTATACTTGAGGTGTATAATTGTGCTAATTCAATTTTGTGGCATCCTCATGCTATTTTACAACTGTGGGTCTTGGAATGTACTCTTTTTAAGTTTATCCCTTTTTTCTGTAGTCTTTTGGCTCAAAGTGAAGCCGTATTTACAATTTCTTTGCGTACTGGCACGTGCTTGTGACACCTTTGCAAGAAAAAAAAACGATGCGACCGGATTGGAGTAATTTTCTGAGCAAAATGATTAATTTTAAAAATGTGCAAACTTGATTCAGAAGAAGGAAAAGGCCTATTAGGTCATCACTTGGGCTTCAGAAAAGGCCTATTAGGTTCGGCCCGACTTCCGGCCCATTATTCAGACCAGAATGCACACGCAGTCTACTTTTCATACTGGGCCTCAGCTAAATTGCAACAGGCTACAGCTCCCACTGAAAGTCTGAATCAGATACTTTTTCACGTGCCAGAACCGAAAGTACTTTTTTCGAGAGCCAGAATCGAAAACATACACGTTCTACCATTTCAGCACAAGCGAATTACTGCAACAATATCGGAATATATAAGCAACAAGGTAGTGCTGCTCATCCGAAGAGGCTACTTGGTGAACCAATTGCAGCAAATTTATTCACTACATTTGCAAGGTATAACACAATGATACATAGCTCCCACCAAATCCAATGGTACATCAAGGGGGAATCACAGTCAAACAAACTACCCTATGTACTTTGTAAAATATCGCGCCTCCAAGCACCACTCATTCGGTCTCAGTAAAACAGAGTACCTGTATACAGTCCTGAAGCCTAATGACCTGACCTATATGTAAAAGAGCACAAAATTTTCTATCGGGCACAAATGTGAAGTCCTGATTAATCGTGGTTGAACTTAGCTGGGTTCTGAATCCTAGACCACATCCGATTCTCAGGTAATATCTAGCAGTCAGCAACCTGCAACAGAAAATTGAATGTTCAGTAACTGTAAAAAGAAAACATGGTAAGCAACTACTGCCGTATGTTTACGAAACACTTCACCTTTACAAACTAAACCACTGTAGCAAAGTTGCTGTCCCGTTGATCCACTATTGTTCAGGAGTCAGCACTGCAATGATAAGACAGCAAAGTTAGTAATATTTATGTTTAAATCGTGTATAGCAAAACACAAAAAACTGTTAAAATTCAAAATATGTCCATACAAGTTCTCACATTATAACTCATCTATTTATGTCCAGTTCAAAGAACTTATCGAATTTTCTCTACAATAATGTAGTTCGTGTCTATGTCTATATGTATAGGGTACAATCAATCAGGGGCAAGAAAGCAAAGAAAAAAAACTGTTGCTAGCTCCTGGTCCTGGCCCATGAATAGCTAATTTACAACATGTGGCCGAAAAGGAGAACTGTTAAGCCAATCATCTGTTACAGCTCATGGCATACTCTTGACATTAGCATCAACTTGATTATTCACCGTACTCATTATTGGTTCCATCGATGTGAATTGTTTTCATCGTCTGTGAGCAGCCCCCATCTGGGCCACTGGGAGCAGCAGCTGGTCCGGCTCCCCAAACCTTGGGCACCTCTAGTTTTGGTGTTCCTCCACAACAACCCCACCAGCTGTACCAGTCATCAGCACAAAGTATATACATATTTCCTCATCACAATCTTGCTTGTGATTCCCTTTCTTTGTAATCTGTGCTAATTTTTGTGGATCAACTTCAGGCCATTTCATGATGCAGCAAGTTCCAAACAGCATGCCTCAGCAGGTGCCTAATACCATGCTTGCAACGTGAGTAAATTTGTATTTACTATGTCCCCTAAATTGAAATATGTTTCTTGATTGTGCATATGAGCTACATATAGTTTTTTTTTTTTGCTGATCTGTAACACATCCCTGGTATGGCATTGTATCAAAGATAAACCAACTTAAAATAGAAGAGCCAGAATTGTCAATGTTGGCTGTTTGATTGGATACTGGAAAACTTGAGATCAACTTCAGATGGCCCCCACCCTTCCAACTTTCAGTTTGTTTTATCTTTATTTTACTAGTATGATGCAGCAACACAACTTCACTGACTATGCCATTCATCCATTTATCAGTAGTTCGTATAAGATGGGTCTGCTCCCTGTTAACTGGGACTCCAAGGGCCTTTTTATTTTCCTTGCCGTATCAAATCTCAGTATCATACACTGCGTTACTGCAATTTTTTGGTTTCAACCTTCTACGCCGATGTCTGACTGTGTGACATCACAGGCAACAAGGAGGTTTGGGTTCCTTCAACATGGGTTTTGATCAGCAAGCTCCTCCCAGGTACCCCCAGCCAAGCAACCCACCTTCCTATGGATCTGTTGGGGGTAATCCTTTCGGGTAAAAGAACTATAAGATGTGGACATACCATATTGCCTACTATTTTGGACTCTTGTGCATCTTTAGACAAAGAGTTTGCGGCATTGAAGCAAGACGACCATGCATCGTAACCCTCACGAGAATTTGTTTCACACAAATGGTGTATTTTTGTCAGCCGTGGTCCTCTGTACAATTTAGTTGCTAAAGGGACAGTGATCGAACCATTAGCTCCAGGTGCGTGCGTGAGTTCTTACAGCCCTATTCCTTGTATATTTTGTGTTCTCAGCATTCTGCTTGTATTTCATAGTATGTATATTTTCTTTTTCATTTGGATCTTGGATTAGTGTACGATATTGTATTCTAGCTCAGCATGTTGTTTTAGTGCAGTTGCTATTCGATTTTGTTTGGATCATATAATATGAAGCTGTATACTTGAGGTGTATAATTGTGCTAATTCAATTTTGTGGCATCCTCATGCTATTTTACAACTGTGGGTCTTGGAATGTACTCTTTTTAAGTTTATCCCTTTTTTCTGTAGTCTTTTGGCTCAAAGTGAAGCCGTATTTACAATTTCTTTGCGTACTGGCACGTGCTTGTGACACCTTTGCAAGAAAAAAAAACGATGCGACCGGATTGGAGTAATTTTCTGAGCAAAATGATTAATTTTAAAAATGTGCAAACTTGATTCAGAAGAAGGAAAAGGCCTATTAGGTCATCACTTGGGCTTCAGAAAAGGCCTATTAGGTTCGGCCCGACTTCCGGCCCATTATTCAGACCAGAATGCACACGCAGTCTACTTTTCATACTGGGCCTCAGCTAAATTGCAACAGGCTACAGCTCCCACTGAAAGTCTGAATCAGATACTTTTTCACGTGCCAGAACCGAAAGTACTTTTTTCGAGAGCCAGAATCGAAAACATACACGTTCTACCATTTCAGCACAAGCGAATTACTGCAACAATATCGGAATATATAAGCAACAAGGTAGTGCTGCTCATCCGAAGAGGCTACTTGGTGAACCAATTGCAGCAAATTTATTCACTACATTTGCAAAGTATAACACAATGATACATAGCTCCCACCAAATCCAATGGTACATCAAGGGGGAATCACAGTCAAACAAACTACCCTATGTACTTTGTAAAATATCGCGCCTCCAAGCACCACTCATTCGGTCTCAGTAAAACAGAGTACCTGTATACAGTCCTGAAGCCTAATGACCTGACCTATATGTAAAAGAGCACAAAATTTTCTATCGGGCACAAATGTGAAGTCCTGATTAATCGTGGTTGAACTTAGCTGGGTTCTGAATCCTAGACCACATCCGATTCTCAGGTAATATCTAGCAGTCAGCAACCTGCAACAGAAAATTGAATGTTCAGTAACTGTAAAAAGAAAACATGGTAAGCAACTACTACTGTATGTTTACGAAACACTTCACCTTTACAAACTAAACCACTGTAGCAAAGTTGCTGTCCCGTTGATCCACTATTGTTCAGGAGTCAGCACTGCAATGATAAGACAGCAAAGTTAGTAATATTTATGTTTAAATCGTGTATAGCAAAACACAAAAAACTGTTAAAATTCAAAATATGTCCATACAAGTTCTCACATTATAACTCATCTATTTATGTCCAGTTCAAAGAACTTATCGAATTTTCTCTACAATAATGTAGTTCGTGTCTATGTCTATATGTATAGGGTACAATCAATCAGGGGCAAGAAAGCAAAGGATGCGGTCACTAGTTACAGAAACAGGAATATTTTTAGGAGTTAAATAGCCTGAGGACTCTTCTCAAATTGACTTGAGATGGATGCCCCCTAAAGTGCTACAGATCGGGCAATTATTGAGGCAACTAAAGGTCATTTATATTTTTAAAGATCTTCAAGCACATGTTTCCTACGATCATTGGTGCACTGGGAGGAAGACCAGGAAAAAAGGTTTTTAGGACTGTACACTTGCTCAACTACAGCTTTTATGCTGATGGTTCTTCATGTTTCGTACCCCACTGTTCCTCACTGCTATTTCCATTAACAAGGACACCATCAGTTGAACCCTCGGCCTCAACCTCAACAGCATCTTCTTGACCCTCCTCTACTCCACCATTCTCGGTCTCAACCTTAACAGCATCTTCTTGACCCTCCTCTAGTCCACCATTCTCGGCCTCAACCTCAACAGCATCTTCTTGACTCTCTTCTACTCCTTCGTCCTCAATACCCTGTTGAACAAGGATTGGTCTCACTCTCATATATTATGCAAGAATAGTGCACGACGAGGAGAAAAATAAACAAGTAATTACAACAACAAATACAAATAACTGCCTCTGTTGATAATATTTAACGATTAGGTCATAATATTTAAGCAACAAGACACGGCCAGGAAACAACCACTGCAACCGCTTGGAGGCTTTTCTGACCATTGTGGCATTAAAAACTCAATAGGCTCATTCAAAAACGTGAGATGAAAAATGAGTTGATTTGATAAAAGTATTCTAAATGATGCAAAAGTACCCACAGGTTCCTAAAAGATCCGACCTAGTAACAAGTATGATTTACACATGATTATTAGTCATAATTATCAATTAAGTACCAAGGATACTACACTTTACAATAAATGAAATAACAATCAGAGAAAACACAACATCAGGCAACCATCAATCAGAACTTTTGTTGAGGAACCAATTAACTATTGAACTAAAATGACAGATGAATTAGCCAGTGAACAGCGACATGGATCTTTTTCCCCCCATTTCTGTAACAGTAACATGTGTACCTCGTGAACATTTTCCTCGCCGTCATCAGGTAGCGCCTCTTCATGCACATGCATATTTTTGAAAGCTTCCACCAGACTTTCATTTGACCTTTCAGCATGAATCATGTACTCCTCGGCTGGTGGATAGATACCCCTATTCAAGTAACTTTTTGTGAGAGCTTTATTTTTTACAAAAATCTTGACAGCGTTTTTGATTAATGGGATGAGTCAATTACAGAAAATCCTATCCTCATCAACATTCATGGAAGAGGTAAAAGGGAACAACTTGACAGGGGGGGAGAACAAAAACCTTTTGGGAGCGATGGTAGCTTCCACATTGAGAGCAATCTGCCAGTCTTCAAATAAGTTCGGGTACTCACCAGGATCAGCCAATGACTCTGCTGCCTTTGGGTTTACCTAAAACAGCAAAGGAACAGAAAACGGTGCAAATTTTAGAAGGATAAAAAACCATATGCATGCAGTTTGACAATGCAGCTGCAGCCCAAATCTAAAAACGAGATAGAATAAATGACACCTGATGTTAGTGAATTTTGGCATCCTCAATTAAATAATAGGTTACTATCTTGAACCGGAGAGTACTGAAATTTTATGGTAGATTGTCCTCAGATTTGAAACATTCTTATAAGCAAATTCAATACCAACTCCGGTAGGACCGGACAGTAGCTATTCAAGGCAACAATCTCATATTTGGATGTATAACTAATGGTAATTTATAGATGGTGATGTGATACATGCACCAAACACTATGTTATCCAAATAACAATATGCTGAAAGCGTTCGAGAAAAGCAATATGCTGAAAGATTTACAATAGAAGTGAGAAGAAGGGAAGCAAAGGGGATTTATCGAACTACCTTTTGGAGATCCTTTTTCCATAATGACACTATTTCTGGGACTTTGCTAGGAAGATAAGATCTCGCCATCAATGCTGCTTCTGGAATTCGGTTGCTGTATAAAAAATGGTAGATGAGCAACACAAAAGAATGCTGGAAGAAGCAAATGTATTAAACTTCCCAGTCCTGCCTAAATTCCCATACCTTTCTATCAACAGTTGAAGGCATTCTTCCAATTTTCCTAGCATGAATAAACAAAGGAAAGCAACATTGTTCTTTCCTTGTTCTTTGGCCACAGATGCCAATTTCGTAATCCCTTCAGCATCCCCAAGAGATGAATACAAAAGCAATAAGCCACTGAGGTCTGTAGCATGTAGAAGGCACTCCTCTGCCATCTCAAGCTGCAAAAAGTTGTATGACATGTAAGACATGGTATGTGACTTGCAAGATTGCATCCTACACTTAATATGAAAATTATTTAGAGATGTAAATCAGTCCTAATGGTCGCCTCCAAACCTCTTTCGATCAATCAAGAGCTAGTTTTTCAAATTGAGCCCCCATTTTGAAAGAAAAAAAAAGGAGAGAGTTCATTTGACTGAACTAACGAGGTTCGGAGGAGACCTAGAGTCGCCAATTTACACCCCTAAGATAAATGGTACAGAAATGCATAATGATTGAGGAACGATACACCCCAACAACCGTACCTTTCCACTTGACATAGCTAACTCCCCTAACTGCTTCCACTTGGACTCACTTTGCACCTCAGCAGCAATTGCCTGCAATGTAACTATTATTCTTAGCAGGATCTACATAATGAAACACTTTCGCGAGAATGTCAAAAACAATAGAAATCAACTATACCTTTGCAATCTCAAGTCGACCAAGCTGCACAGCCAGGTCAAATCTGTAATTAGTATCTGTTGCTATCTCAAGGGCTTCCTCCAACATTCCCCGTGATTCCAAGAAACGTGCAACACTGAAAGCAAACGATTATGTTAAAATGCTAAACCTGAATTGCGAATACAGCAGTTGGTAGAACATCGTGCACCTGTCATATTGTTCCTTCGGGATAGATGATAAAACAGCATTTGCACGATCAAAATCCCCACGCATTACAAGTGTTTTATACTCTATCAAACTAAGGAGTAAGGTGTACCCCACAACACTGCAAAGAAAACACATTAGCCACAGCTGCAGATTGAAAGCACGAGTGAATATCAAATCATAAAAGAATGGAACTCACTTAAATTGCTTATCGATCAGAAAGACACGGCTTTGGTTTGCAAGATATCCCAACAAATACATTGGCCGATCCAAGTGAAACAAGGTTGTGACCTGCGACACATGCAATGGTTAAATGAGTTAGCTCTAGTAAAAGGCGTTACAACTGAGGGGGCATAAGAGTTTTGTGAGACAAGAACACACACCTCTCCGCCAACGCAGTAGTTAAGCCGCGATGAATTATTGTATATGAAACAATCCCCAACCCATAGCCCAGTTCGGACGCGTTCATTAATCTCATGAAGCAATTCAAAAGCATCTTCCACACCTTCCTCACCAGCTGAACCCCCTCCATCCAAATGAGATGAAACTACATCCCTCTAGAAGGTAAAATGTTACTTATTAGTACATTAACAATTGAAAAAAAAATGCCTGCCTTTAAACAACCCATGCACGAGTTGCTGTTGCATTATGAAATAAAAGAAGGGATATTTGTACATACTGAGCAGATGTAAAATTACTTAATAACAGAACTCACATTATACTTCAAAATGTAGAATGATGTGTCGCTTGCAATTGTTACTAAATCACCACTGTCAGCCCAGTAGAGATTCTGCAGTGAAGACAATAGATATTTTCAGTGTCATAGCAATCCAAATGACATGCATACAACACGTTGAGTGGACAAGTCAATGAAATTTACTCACCTTCACATTAACATCAATTCGACGAATCAACCTGCATTCTGCCCAGTCGTAGAAACAAATGAAGTCATTTGTACACATAGCCAGCAAAACTCCACCAAATATGCGTTCCGCAGAGAATGATGGCCTTATACTTTTCTTCTCCTGAAATTATCAAATTCAATCATGAAAGTATGTTTCAGGAACCATAGCAAAAGAGATTGATACAAAATGCACTATCCTAATTTTCAGGAACCATAGCAGAAGAGATTGACACTGAATGCACTATTCCAATTTTTCAGGAACCAAAGTAGAAGAGATTGATACAGAATGCACTATCCTAGTTACTAAATGTTCACATTAATACTTTGAACCCGAAACAATACAGTAAAATACATCTTAATCACCAATATTTGTAACAGTTTATTTAATAGAATATCAACACAACCTATAGTAATGTATATAGTCTACCACTAGTTTATAACCTCAATAATCCACTAGTTTATAAACTATCTTTTTATGGTATGAGTCACCAGTGAAGTACTCCCTCCGTTTTTTATTTGATGACGTTCGGACAGCAGAAGCTAGTTCATTTGTAGTGCAAATTCTTGTCTGAAACGTCAACAAATAAAACCGAATGGAGTACACAATATAAAAGAATGGTAATAGGATATTGTCAGCACCCTCCTAAGCAGTAAGGTGATCACAAAACAAAACTTGTGAAAATAGAACTGGTTTGTATCGAACGAAACCTGGAAAGTTTTACTGTATATCTTTATCCTCGAGGTACTTTCTCTGACAGCATATTCCCCATCAGTTGACCAAACAAATTCAAGCGCAGACCCAAAAGATCTATTTCTCCATGCTAATGCTGTGTATATTATGTATTCTCCATCTCCACACACAACGACGAATCTCCCATTTGGATTGTGCCTTAAGCTCTGAAACAAATATCCATATTAGTAACCTGCTATTTAAGCCAACACAAAAAATATATGTTGAGTCAAATATAATAAGTTCCACACCGTCCTTACTAACCATGAACTGTATGCATTTCATTTTGATATTTGAACTTGTACACATTGTAAATCAAATGCTTGAAAACACTTTGGTACATGAAAATTTCAAAACATAAATATCATGGATGCATGATGAAATGATGTATTACAATGTTTACATTATTTGGAAAGTAAGAAAAAAACCTAACTAATCTCCACATATCTATTGACCCATATGAAGAATCACTTAAGGCCCTGTTTGTTTCTCACCCAGATTATACAAACAAGTCTCAAATGATGGCCAGATTATAGCAATTCACAGACTAAATTATCATAATCCAATAAGCTGCTCCCTCCCAGCTTATAGATTATATAAGCTGGATTATATAATCTGGGTGGGAAACAAACAGGGCCTAAGAAGCATGCATAGATTCAATGTCAAATGAAAACTACCTGTGGGTAGAGGTCGCAGCTTCCTAACTCCTTCACAGCCAATGGTAATCGCTCACCATCTGCGATCTGAAAATTGAAACAGTTAGACCATATCGAAATATTATAGTAAACAACTTTTAGTACTACATATTAGCATGGAGAACAAAGACAACCTCATTGTCTGCACCAATAGTCTTGATATTGACAGTTTGGATTTCATTATGCTTTGCCCATATGATTTTTCCACTGCTGTCCATGCTAGCGACAGGAACTTCACGGCCAATTTTTATCATTATTGTCCCTTCATCATAACCAATCACAATCCTACACAAACCAAGATATTCCATATCATTGGCCCAACCAATACAGGAAAGAACAAGTTCATAAAAACATCAGAAAACATGTTTAAGTGAGACAAGTAATGTTCACTGTCATGTTGTAGGAGATTGGAAGACACAAGGCACACTAAAATACTTTCCCAACAGACAGTTGAGGAACAACTTTTAAATAAAAAGCTGTAATATAGGAGGGAGGAAGAGTACCTTCTTGACCCTTTCATGTATCCCAACGCCCAAACTCGCTCAAGGCCATAATTAAGTGTGTTCTCAAGTCTGCAAAAGCATCAAACAAATGGTTATGCCGTCATTCTACAAGAATAAATAGAATGATGCTTGACAAAAGAAGAAATAATCCGGAGCAGAGAAATAGGATTGGTTTGGAATTCTCAATAATATATCTGTACAGTAGTTGATTTACGATGGTGCTATTCAACCAAATCATAAGAAGCAGGCAGCAGTTTTCCAAATATTGAGGTTTGAAATAGAATGTTAATTTCATCATGCTGGTGTTTAGTTAAACTTTGGTTGTTTACCATATTAGGCCATAAAATGTCTACCCATTTGCAGCTAAATGCAAGGAACATGCATGCTGGGGGCACTAACTAGATGAGAAGCACTACCTGTAGGTGGTAGAGTGCCACATGCGAACTGTCCCATCCTCTGAGCCCGTAATTATGATAGGTAACTCGGGATGGAAGCATACGGCTGAGATATTATGTGCATGTCCTTCAAGTGTCTGAACACAACTCTTTGTTTGATAGTCCCAAACCTGATTCAACCAATAATGTCATAACAGTGTCCATATAAGCGGACAGCATATAATTCAGTGGATATGGCAAACCTTCGCGGTCTGATCATCAGAGCCAGTAATTAGATACGGTCTATCACCACCAGTGAAGTAATCAACACAATTCACACCTTTTGAATGGCCATCTAATGTGAAGTTAGGATCAGGAGAACCAAGACTCCATATCTGAAATTAAATGTTTAAGATATCAAAATCAAGCTCAGAGATAAGGTAATGTAATACACAAATGTTGCAACCTATATTTTTTAAAGGGAAAAAACACAAACCTTTATTGTGCGATCAAGGGAGGCACTAGCAAAAGTATTGGTATCTTTTGGGTTAAATGTGACTTGCATCACATAGTGAGAATGCCCCTCAAAGATTTGAGTACACACCCAGCCTTTATCCCAATCCCATAGCTTAATCAGCATGTCATCGGAAGATGACAGAACAAAAGGCTGGGTCGGGTGAACAGCCACACACCTAATGTAGTCGGTATGAGCTTCAAACACCTTGACCTTATCCATTGTATTGTAATTGTACACGCGGATGAACATGTCGTCGGCACCAGCAACAACCCATTGCTTCCGTGCAATAAATTTAGCCGAACGAACTGAAATTGGCATGTCTATATTAGCATGATGGCATATCAGGAAAGAGAAGCATACAGTACATTGAGCAAGCGTACCTGGTAAATCCGTGACTTCAAATGATTTCACCATTGTCTGGGAATAAGTTCATATAATTTCATCAGTTAAACTTCAAGCATAGACATACAAACAATATTTCTCAAAATTTTAAAACCAGCCCATTTTTCAGTTCCATATCTCGTCCTTTTGCTGCCCTATAAATCATGAGTCATGACCTGGACTACAATTATTTCATTTTTCTTGCAACCGTTAATGGAATGTACTTTTGTATTTGCCTTTTTCTCGTTTCATCAAAGTAGCTTGTCAAACTTTAATGATTCAGGTGCACTTTCCACTAAAGCAACTCGCATCCATCCGTCTAAGCAACTATCTAAGAGGCATTTTTTACTTTTTCCTCAACTAACATAAAACTTTGCAGATGACACTAAAGCCTTCCTCTCTGGGTTTCATATGATCAACCCCTTCCTCCCTATTGTTGGATTATCACCAAGTTCACATTACAAACATAATGACATGGTCTCTTAAACAACTTTGACTGCTATTATTTATAAGAACAAAATTGTAAACCAAACAAATAAATATAAGATATTACAAAAGCATTCATCAAGGCAAATTTATGGATGCGACTTACATGTTCTGAAACTAAATATTTAAGTTCCTGACTGATAGTAAAAGTTTTAAAAGTTTGACTGGGACTGTGCAAGACAAGTGATCGAAAACTGGAGGAAGTGATTCCCAGTATATCTTGATCTCTAAAGCTAATTGGAATGTGCAAGTATATGCTAGTAATCATTGCATCAAGCCATCAAAAATCCATCCAGCGATCCACTTGAACACAAAATCAGGGAGGTAATCTACAGTGAAGTGTGAGGAATCACCTACCTGCGTCTGGTAGTTCCAGATGCAAACGCTCCCAGAGTAGAGACTCGACAAAATCCTGTGGTCACACCAAACAACAGCAATGTGATTAACCACAAAGCTCGAAGCACCCAGCATTTCTGTGAAAACGCAACCAGCCACTCACCATGGTTCAGTAGGGTGCAGATCCACGGACTTGACCCTCTCCGACCTCTGCGCGAGCTTCCTCTGATCCAAGCAAACAGTTAACCGACATTAGCGAAACGAATCCACAGAAACATTCACTGCCGCGCTCCAACACAACTGGAACCAGAAAAACCAAGCGGATCCAAGCGAGAGGCGTCGCGTCCGCCGTCGAGAGACACCAAGCATACGGGAGGAGAAAAGGCAATCACGTCAGTACTGAACACTCAAACCACCAGATCCAAGCGGAATTCAACCACCCTCGCCGTGGATCTCGCCACCTAGCGAGCCGCCGCGCGACATGAGCGGGCCGCAGCCATCGCAAGCGCGATCTCACGTTCGCGCCGGAGCGGCACGCGCGGCATGGAGAAGCCGTGTGGCGGGAAGGACGAGATAGAGGGAGAGGCACGTACCATTGTGGCGCCCCCGACGGTTACGGCGGCGAGGCGAGGAGGTTGGAGAGCAGAGGCGCAGCCGCGGAGGCGAGGTTTCTAGGGTTTGCGCAGTGGGAGCGGGATACGCGGCGCCGCGCGGACGGTGGCGGTGGCCGCTCGCCGGACGGGGAGGGACGGGGAGACGCGGCGCGAGGGAGAGGAGGATCTGCGATGCGGGCGGGGCGGAGAGAAGGGTGTGAGGTGGAGTGGGCGACGTCGCAAGCGGGTTAACGGGTCTCCGCGGTAGGGTGATTTGGATCTGAAGGCGCTGTGTTTTTTTGGTTGGCTTTTGGGATCGTGGGATGTTGACTTGTCATGTGCTGACGTAGTGTTTAAGCAAAGCTGCCCAGTTTGTTTGTCCTGGAAAGCTGAACAGCAATTGATGTTAGCGTTAGATGGTTGTTAAAGTTCAGCAAACTTTGTGATGTGCCTGCCTTGAATATCAACTCGATCCATTGATCTTTGTGGGCAGTGTTTTGATGTTCTCTTACATCTATTACACAGCCTGGTAATACATACTGAGGTAGACTTCGTTCATGTTCGCCTTTTGGCAATTCAAGGAAAGGAGAAATATCTCTTTTTTTCTCAATGATTATCATCTCGGGCTTAAAAGTCATATCTTTTCATCATGTTATCCTTGACAGATCATTTATTCTCAAATAGTTACTCAGCTCAACGGAATCGTAGAAGCATCACCGTAGCGGACAAGTTGCCAACTTGAATATTTCACTGATATCCAACATGAAGCACACAAGATTTATGAAGTGCAAAGTACATTGGGAGAGGTGATAACACTCTATGTTACATAATGGGAGCGTGTAACCTAGGCACGCGAATTGGCTTCGTCCATGGCTATCCTCACAGGGTGAGCCTAGAGTGTCATTAGTCGTCGATAATGTTGTGAAGCACAAATATCATAGGCATCAATTGTTACTTGAAGATCAGGTCGTTCCAAGCTTTCTAATTTTCCGAGAGTATGGCAATGAGCAGCGTGGATTTGATGCTCTTCCCGGCGAGGACATTGAGTTCATGCTTGATGTACAATGTTTTAAACCACCGGAGAGACGACCGCGTTGAGCGCAATGCACGCACTCACCCTCCTTTTTTAGTGTCAACTTTCATTTTTTGACTGAGAAGAAAGGGTGGAGAACATCATACTTCAATTGTTTGATTGTCTCCCAACAGTGTCTTGGTTGGTTCTTTCGATGCCACATTTCGTGCAAAGTATGTTTCAGTAACCAATTTACCTATGATATCTGGCCACAGGTCCTAGATTTTTTTTCCCGGAAATTCGTATTTCCACAAGATGCAACATTAAACTTAACGAAAATTGCAACACAAGGAAAGAACAGAGTTAGTACACATTCCCAGATGATTTGCTCCATTGATTCGAAAGCGAAAGTCATACATCGGCAACAATATACAGGTCAAATAAGAAAGAACGAATTTTGCTGATAACTAAGCTATAGTAGTACACATGCGCCTCTGCCTCCATACCAGAGGAGAGAAATGAAGTTTGGGGGAACTCTGAAACCGAACTCAGACGGAAGGCAATCTCTCAAAAGCCTCCCTTCCCGTGAGCTCTTCCGATCGGGCTCTAGTGAAGCGCGTACGTGGCGACGAGCGCGGCAACCATGAGCAAGTAGGCGATCCCGCGGTCGACGGCCTGCCGGTCGATCCCCCGCCGGCCTCGTCTCCTCCGCAGCTGAGAACTTGCCACCTGCCATCGCGACGACGCCGAAAAACTCCTTGAACACCCGAACCGGCTGCTGCAACTTTATCGCCGGAGCTACGGAGACGAGTAGGCACGGGAGAAGAAGCTATTGCGGTGCTGGTGTGGTGTGCCAAGCGAGAGAGGGTTTGCATATATATATCTGCGCACGGGACGGGGGGGGGGGGGGGGGGGGGGGGGGGGGGAAGAGGAAGACC
>LAPY01001328.1:100755-112191 GCA_000970635.1 Eragrostis tef
CCGCCGCACCAGGCTGCACCGGCACCTACCTTCATTTCGTGCAAAGCTTAAATTTACCCACCCATCAGACCATGGGATGAGGCGGCGGCTGCGGCCCGCGAGTTCGTGACCATGGTCCATGGACAACGTGCGCACCAATGCAAGGATTCCGTCCTGTCCATCAACCGGCCGTGCCACGGGCTCAACCTCTCCGATCGTAGCGCATCGGCGGCGTACTGTCTACAGCCTCTCCATTTCCATCGGCAAGCACGTCTCCATACTCGCCTGCGCAATAGATGTCCCTCTGCCGCGGTTTCACAGCTAGCCCGCAGGGCGAGGCGTCGAGGCGCGCCGCCAGCTTTTCGGTTCTAGCGGCGTTCTGCCCTGCGCCGAGCGAATAAACAAACAATTTTTTTTATATTTTCTTAAGAATTTATTTTTGCATTTTATTTAGGTGTCAAAGATCCTGATCGATCTGTGCAGCTAGGAAAAACGGCTAATCTATTCCTTAATAGTGATTATGCAATGCTTACTTTCGAAGCCTTTGTTTACACAACAGTGATATTCTTCGTTTTCCTTGTTTCCCTTGTTATCTTGAATTCTTATCAAATGACTCAGGACATAACCCTCGATGTGAGGAGTAAAAGTCTAAGAAACATAGAAAAAACTTCTCATAAATTAGATTGTTTTCGTACATTTGTGTATAAGAAAAATCTGGGGTTAGAATTCCTTACAATTCGAAAGTCCCAAATGATATAGGCCCGAAAAGAGAGGGATATGAACCATCGGTAAAAAAAATAATAATTGAACAACATATTAGCATTCTGTTGCTTTAGTCCACATGGCCATCTCACCTTTTCCAAACCGAATGTTAGTAAACAACCACCAAGTAACAGGGCCACCCATTTCATAATATTCTGAAGGCAATTATAGGAATGTTCTTAGAGAAGCATGTACTAGGACAAAGAGGTTACACTGCCAAGTCTCATGGCCCACTCGAGGATGGTCTGGTGGTTGCAATGAAATATGTGAAGTGGGAGGAAAGGACAACATTGGAATACATGCATGAACAAGGTCTAGCTTCTATCACGTGTGAATCACATTAATCTCATAGAATCTTGTTGGTTAATATGTACATGGTGCCGGCGAGAATTTACTCGTTTACAAATACCTCTACAAAGAGTGGAAGAATAAGACTCTTTCTTTAAAAGAATCTAATTTTATATTTGAAAGATGCAGAAAGAAAGGGTTCAATTTCTAGAGATTAATCATCCATTTTGTTCGTGGGATTAATCATGTATATTTTTGTGGAACTGAAATTTGGAGGGGCTCAAGCCCCCCCCCCTCCCTCCAACGCGTTTCCAAAAAAGCAAAAGAGTAAATTTCGTAAAACCCCAAGTTTTATGGCTCTTGTCTCACAAAACCATACGTATTTTGGCTTGTGTCACTTAACCCCATATATTATGGCCATATTGTTTTACAAAAACCCAACCCTTTCAAAAGTTAACAACCATTAATATGACATGTAAACTGTATCTTTGTACTTGCATGATACAACTTTTTGTAACTGATTTGATTAACAAAACTATTTAACCGGATGCACAACCATGTAGTCTCCAAAAATGAAATTACAATCCATATATAAGGTTCATATTATTTTGATATGGGTGACGTTTTATCAAAATACCCGGGGTTAAGTGACACAAGCCAAAATATGCAAGGCTTCGTGCAATAAGAACCACAAAACCCGAGGGTTTATGAAATTTACTCAAAGCAAAAGGTATGTTTCTAAATATTGTTTGGTTGTACATTTCCAGTCTATGTACAACTTAATACATGATTTTAGGTAATATTTCTTTTTTGCCACATGCTTGTAAGCCAAACCTTTGCTGTGCACGTGCAATGTCCAACTCGTGCTCAAAAGGTGCTCTAAAACAATGAATGTGCTCCATTGAAATCTTTGAACTCTATCTTTCTAAGGATTGGCAGGATGAAATTTTTTATCCTTGGGTCTAAGTGATGATAACAAATGCAGTCTTCTGAACATCCAACAAAAGGGATATGAAAACCTTATGATTCGTTTGCATACATGAGACGGAATATGAACATCCCCCGTGTTTGATGTTTTGACGAAGGTCAAGGGAAACTTAAAAATATGATTATCATCATGGCACCAGTGGTCTAGTGGTAGAATAGTACCCTGCCACGGTACAGACCCGGGTTCGATTCCCGGCTGGTGCATTTTTAATCTTTTTTTTTTGTTTCTGCTATAAATGGCGGCGGCGCTCTGGGGAGCCGCGGAAGCGCGTTCTCTCGACCTTAGGACGGTCGCTATTTCGAACAGCGACCACCCTGGGTGCCTGGTAACCGATCGCGCCTGTGCGGTTCAGATTGGCCCGTCTCATGTCGCGTTCTTCCCTTCTTCCTCCTCCCGGTTCCCGGCCAGGCTCTGAGGAACCGTAGGCCATTGTGGTCCGAGTCTAGTCTGTGATCACGCCGTTCTATCGCTCGCCGAACTCAGCCCCCTGACGCATGGAGCCTTTCTACGGAGCTCCTCACCTCTCCACGCGGCAAGTCCACCTACGCGCAGGAACGGAAGAACGCAAGGGACAGTGAACAGAGACTTCGTGGCCACGACCAGTGGCGAAGCTAGAACGGAAACTGTGGGGGTGCAAGCATAGCTTATTTAGTGGCTTAGGGGTGCTTATCATTGAATTTAGTGGGTGCTTATATGGTGAAAACAACTCAATTGCAAGTGAAATCTAAATTTTCGTGGGTGCAGCCGACCATGCATGCTTGTGGCGAGGCAACGCCTGGAGACGATGAACAGAGACTTCGTGCCCGTCGCTCTGGATAGCGTGCGGAAGGTGTTTGTGGAAATGCTTATGGCACAGGCTTCCGCAACGCAGCTGGCGCGCCTCATATTCGTTTCTGTATGTGGATTGAATGCCAGTTCAGCACAGATGCAGAGGCTCTGAGCTTCACGTGTCTGTGAAAATGTCACAACCAGATAATTTCAAGGGGGAAGAAATGACAAAAGTGTTTGTGAAACGGCCTGATTCACCACTGATGATGTGGTTAAACACGGGACAGTTTCGTAGAGATTCATACTAGTCTGCCACATTTCGTAATGCCCATATCAACCACCATTCCCACCTTAGAGCCAAGTATTATGAACGGCGCTGAGCGGACGAAATGCCTACGTGTGTGAGAGAGAAGGCAAGAGAGAGAGAATGGAGCAGCCGACTCGCGAAGCGCCCGCTCGAGCGGGCGGATGCGCCCTGCGGCAGC
Organism: Eragrostis tef; assembly: GCA_000970635.1. Classification (NCBI taxonomy): domain Eukaryota; kingdom Viridiplantae; phylum Streptophyta; class Magnoliopsida; order Poales; family Poaceae; genus Eragrostis; species Eragrostis tef. Next base: position 104,026 of record LAPY01001328.1, read on the forward strand.
GCTGATTCGCAGATAATTTCAAGGGGGAAGAAATGACAAAAGTGTTTGTGAAACGGCCTGATTCACCACTGATGATGTGGTTAAACACGGGACAGTTTCGTAGAGATTCATACTAGTCTGCCACATTTCGTAATGCCCATATCAACCACCATTCCCACCTTAGAGCCAAGTATTATGAACGGCGCTGAGCGGACGAAATGCCTACGTGTGTGAGAGAGAAGGCAAGAGAGAGAGAATGGAGCAGCCGACTCGCGAAGCGCCCGCTCGAGCGGGCGGATGCGCGCTGCGGCAGCGCTGATTTGCTGCGATCCCTGCTGTGCAATCAATACAAGCGGGCCCCGCTGCCCCCGAGCACTCCTCGCAGCCGGCAGCCGGCGAAACTGTTAAACCTGCTCACATCGCGTGCACACATGAAACAGACTCTAGAACGATAAACAGAGTGAGCTAGCATGGCAGGCAACCCTACAGATTTGGAGCAAGGAAATTTCGTACGAATTCCTTCAAATAGATAACATCCAGCCGAAAGTTATTCCTTTCTGACAGCGGGGGCCGCGTCCATTCCATCCTCGATCTTTTTTGAGCGCTTCAATAAATATCAAATCCTTTTTGCGGAATCGGATATCCAAAAATTGATGCCGTGCTGCTGTTAGGGATATGAATGCCATCCAAATTTGATATAGGAGAGCGTCATTGCTAATTTGACCATGCAGATGTGCCAAATGCCAGCCATATTTCAGAGGAGAAGAGTTGCTAATTTGACCATGCAAACCGGCCAAATGCACCCCACCCAGTAGAATAGAATCAATGCTACCGCACCCACGCCGAGTTTTGAGGCATCCGGCATCCTGCTGTGACGTTGCCCGAATTGACCTCGCTCCGAAGGAAGGGTGTACTCTGCTCTCGTCGTGAGAACAGAGAGCTCGAAGGGCAGAAGCGTCTTTTGACGTGGTTGGCCGCTGTAATGTGCTACTGGACTCCTGCCCCCAAGCCAGTTTGAGTGTAGCAAGCAGTAGCCGTCTGTTCTCGTGCTTCGAGTTCTCCTCTCCGAGGGGAGATCGAAGAGCGATGGGTGCCAACTGCTTCGCGCAGACCAACGCTCTATTCAGGAAAAATCTCGTGATCCAGGTGCTTTCTCTTGATCGATCGATTGCTTCGTGTTTCTGGATTGCTGTGTTAGGAAATTTCGTGTTTAAAGTTGCTTCTCTTGTTCGCGCCTGAAAGATTTGCTCACATCTAGGTTCTGTGAGGAATGTACCTTTTTCAAAGAAATTATGTTCGTACGATTTGTTACCTCTGATTTGAGGATGTGCTAAGTTTGTTTCTTTACTTCTTGCCTGAAGGATTCATTTTGCATATGACCTCGAGTCTAGTTTATGTTCATTTTAGTGGAAATTTCCATGTACTGCATGTTGGATACTGCAATTTCTTGGAATTGACGAATGCAACTCATGTATTTCAATCGCAAGATTCAACCTTTCCAACCCAGCCACAGATGAAGCCCTTACCTTTCGTTCATGTCAATCTGCAGAGGCGCGCCTGCAAGACGAACTGCTGCCTCATCTGCTTCCCGTTCCTAATATGCTTGCTGCTCGGAGCGGGTCAGATTGCAGTAACGGCGTTCTACCTCCGTTCAGTGGGAGCAAATGGGCCCAAGATGGACTGCGGCTACTGCGCCGCTAGTACTAATGCCAGTTTCATCAAGGACACACTTGGAGGACTCGATTGTCCATCCATATGCCCGCTGCCGTTCGCGCCGAGATTCCCCCCGTTGCTGCAACTGCCGCCCGGAAATTCAGAACTTGGACGGGACGATGGTCTCTTGCAGTCCACCAATCTCCAGGGGTCTTCGATCAGACGCCTGGCATCATCCGCGGCGACGCTCCTTGTTACTGGCAGCAACCAGTCATTTGCAGAAAGTACGTATAATGCATATATTGTTTCAGTAAAATTTCAGGGTTTCTTATCAGTTGCAATGTCCCTTTGCGAGTTAGTATCGTTTCAGAGTAAAATTTCAGAGTTTCTTAGCAGTTGCACGGGAGATTTCAGAGTATTTTTGAATAACTATTCTCTCTCCCTGATTTCTTGCAGGTGTCATGAGTAACATGTTCCCCACTCTCGATTCGCCGAACTTTACTGCTGACATATCCACCTTGGCCGATTTCGCGCTGGTTGGTTCCCTGAAGCATTGTGCTACGTGCTCACTAGTTCAGTCATCGTTCTAACTTTCTGTAAAACCTTTTCAGGGTACAAATGCACCGCGTTTTGAATCTCTTGGAGCAGAGGAACTTAGTTCTGATATATATGGATTTGGCCAACTTTATTTCCTTCAGGGCAGCTGCATGGCAAACTCAACACTTTCTTTTCCAGTCCAGGAAGGTAGCAGCAATTTCACCAAAGGTGAGATTCTTGACCAAAAAAATTCAGTCCAAGAATCTTGCAGGCACGAACGCACTGGAACTACGTAGAGATGGTCCAGTAGCTATTTTGTATGCTATGCAATTTTTCCTGAAATATTTTTAAGGAAAGGAAAACAGGTAGTTGTTACCAATCGCTAGTTCCTGATTCTTGACGTTTAAAATCTTAACCACGCATTTTCCTCCATAAACAATCACTATATTTGGTTGAAATATGATAAGACTGTTTTTTACTAAGAGGAAGGAATATGACCAGACTGTATACCTTTTCTGAAGAATGACAGGATTAGGTCCTGATAAGTCAAGATAAATACTGACAGTGTTCTTCACTGAAAACCCTGAAACAGATGCAAAATGTACCGAAGGGGTGTTTCTCTGGAGTGAGAACTTGTCAGTCATGAACAGTGAGTTGTATAGAGGTTACTACCAAGAGAACAACGAGACCAACAAAATTGCTTCAGGTTTTACCATTCTTCTACCTGTGATGTTCTTTCGCTCCCACTTGATAACCTCGATTGATTACGTAATTGGTATGATTCTGTTTACAGCATATGACTTCACAAGCTCAGATTTCAACAAGTTTAACATGATTGTCTCATATAACCCAATATACGAGGGTCCTGATCATATCCCAATTCTTTTGATTCCACTCCCATCAATCTTGCTTCGACTTCCGCGCTTACTGAACCTGGTAACCATTTTTTCCCTTAAGTTGAATGAGAATACAAGATTTCTATCTATTTTATACAATACAATATCTTTTACAAACACTTTGATATGACTTGTGTCGTAAGAACCTCAAACTTCCTTGCCTTGTACAGTAGTTCCTGACTGTACCCCCATAAAAAGGATCAGGTTAAAATTTACCTTTGCACCTTTTAATGTTATTTTAAGGTTAAAATCTTGTGCTACAAAATTATATTTATCAAAATTAAAAAATCTTATCCATTGTACCACTTATATTACACTTTTACAGAGACCCTTGCCACTTCGCAGGTCTCCAATGCCTACCTTCAGTTGAGGGGCAATGATACTAAGATGAGATTTGAGTTTGTTAAAGACATGCCTAGAGCTGCTCAACCTATGCCGGTGCCTGATATATCTTTCATATTGGGGAAGCTTCCCTTTGTATGGATTATAATGCTTCTTTTCCCGGTATGATCCGCTTCACTATTGATTCAACAGCATCTGGTAGATTGATACTATATACTTTTCCATTGTAGAAATTAATTAACTTGGAGAATCTGATATAAACATGTCGCTGTTGCAGGTCATCCTCGGCAATTTAGTCTATGAGAAGCAGCAGAAGCTAAGAACTATGATGAAGATGCACGGCCTAGGAGATACATCATATTGGACTATAACCTATTGTTACTTCCTTCTTCTATCACTACTTTATGTTCTCTTCTTGGTTTTGTTTGGCTCCTTTGTTGGTAAGATGATACGTTCCACAATTTTAAGAGATGTGCTCGCTTAATATACCAAGTAAAAAGGGTGTGTTGAAGTTATTAGCATTGCCCAAAGTGTTCATATTGCAGTTATTCAGACTTTTCTAATAGCATTTTTGAGGTTTGTGCAAATATTTACTTGGATTATTAGGGTTTGTGCATTTCGAATAATTTGAATAACTTGCCGTTGGAAATAATCACTTCTCTTTCTTTTTTCCAGGGCTAAAGTTATTCCGGTTGAATAACTACAGAGTACAATTCACGGTCTATTTCGCCTATATAAACATGCAAATTTCATTTGCTTTTCTTATGGCAACATTCTTTTCTAACGTCAGAACAGCTGCTGGTAAGCTTCTACTCTATTGATATGTTTCTTCAGATTGTATAAGCGATTATATACACTAGTTACATGGAACCACTTGATGCAGTCACTGGATATCTCTTCACAATTGGGTCTGGCTTCTTAGGAGAATATTTGTTCAGGCCTGTTTTTGAAGATACTTCCCTCTCAAGTCTGTGCCGCCTAAACTTCTATATTATGACTCTTATACTCCTGGTACTTTTTTACAGAAAATAATTTTTTTCCTTTGTGCTTCAGGACACTGGACTACGCTGATGGAATTCTTCCCACCATTTTCTCTGTACCGCATAATCTATGAGTTTTCTCCACCTCCATCAGTTGTGTATCGTTCAGATTTTTCTGGAATACAGTGGAAAGGCTTGAGTAATCGTGAAAATGGAATGATAGACATTCTCATCATTATGGTACTTGAATGGGCCGCGTTCCTATTGTTAACATTGTATTTGGATGAATATGGTTCCCTCCGAAAAGGAAGCTGTCGCTCATGCTTGAAAGGGAGCGCTCAGGCTGCACAGGGGCAGACCTTACAGCTTCAAGAATTTAAAGCGTCAGTTGAAACAGGCAGCACTGATGTTTTCAGAGAGGTGCAAGCTCATAATATATATATTTTGTTCCATCCTTATATAAAATATTTCTGATTTAATGTTTAATCAGAATGCTAGAATAAAATATGTCATGTGTTAACTCAACCTATTTAATACTATATCCATCCCCAAACCAGACACCCTCCCACAGAACCAGCGCTAATGATGTTGTTTCAAGTTAGTTCTGCATGTATGTGTTTTTCACTAAACCCCACTTCCTTTTCAGAGAGAGATAGTTGAACAACTCTTACAAGAATCAGATAGTAGTTACTCGGTTATATGCGACAACCTTATGAAAGTGTACCATGGCAAAGATGGAAATGCAGCAAAAATTGCCGTCAGGATATTATCTCTTTATACACAGCGTGGGCAGTGTCTTGGAATTCTTGGTCCGAATGGTGCTGGCAAAACCTCTCTCATTGGCATGGTAAGCATGAATATATTCTAAGGTGCATAATTAGTAGTATGTAAAGAATGGTCCACGCTGTCATATATTTCTATTTACAAGGTAACGTGACTAATTTTATAAGTGCATTCATATCTTATAAAGTAAAGAAACTCATGTTTCGAGTTTCATCCGCAATTCGAATAGAAACCAGACTTCCCCATTTATTCGAAAAAGGTTCTAGTTGTATATTGTACGCTCAGTTAGATATATAATTGTCTTGCTACATCGTATTACTGAATTGGAACAACTCTTAATCTGACAACAGCTGACTGGATTTACTAAACCAACATCTGGCACGGCTTATATTGATGGTATGGACATATGCTTGGATATGGACAAAATTTATACAGGAATTGGTGTTTGTCCACAATTTGAGTAATGCCTTATATCTCAGTCTTTGTTATTCTTTTTTTTAAAAACACATGAATATGAAGCCTACCGGTTAAGGTGAACTATTTGTTCGTTAACTTGTGTTCACTACTATTTTTCGTTGATCATCTCATCGAAGCTTGCTTTGGGATACACTGACTGGTCGAGAGCATCTGATGTTTTATGGAAGGCTTAAAAATTTGCGTGGTGCAGAATTGGCTGAGGTAATGCCTGACTGGCTACTTTATATTCTGTGCGGGTGTATGTTTTTAGTTTTTGATTGTCATGTGCGGTGTATTTTGATATTCATTCTATGAATATATGATGAACGAAATACAAATGCAATCACTATGCACCACGTTAATTGAACTCAAGATCCATCCTGCTACTTCCATGTATATTATTGTATTGATCTGGCACGTAACTGGATATATCTTAATTCTGAGCTTTTCTAAAGGAGCTGAAACATTTTTTTCTTATATACCCTTTTTAACATCATAAGTCTCAGTTAAAATAGGTTACGGCAGCAATCAGTCAAAGTTTCTGTTTCTTTTCTCCAGGCTGTAGAACAATCTCTGAAAAGTGTACACTTATTTGATGGCGGTGTTGCTGATAAGCATGTGGCGAAATACAGTGGTGGCATGAAACGTCGTCTCAGCGTTGCTATATCTCTAATTGGCGATCCTAAGGTACTTGCATTTAACTACCTTCCATAATATTGCAGATACAATAGATTCCTTTTACAGTTCGAAACAGTAGCATCTTCCCATCTAAAGGACTATATATTTGGAACATTTTTGTAGGTTGTTTACATGGACGAACCCAGTTCTGGATTGGACCCAGCATCAAGGAAAGCATTGTGGAATGCTGTGAAGTCTGCAAAACAGAACAGGGCCATAATGCTCACAAGTACGGTATATGACATCTAGATTTGTAGACATCTGTCTATTTTCACTTCAGCCAAGTCATCAAAAAATTTTCCTCCAACTTTCAGCGCATTCAATGGAAGAGGCTGAAGCTCTATGCGACAGGATAGCAATTATCGCAAATGGGAGTCTCCAGTGTATTGGAAACTCTAAGGAGGTACAACTTAATTACGCACGTTACTTGATTATATATACGCAGACATGACCACTCGATCTACGGTTCTAACAATGTCCACTCAACTTGTCTCCCCCAGCTCAAAGCCAGGTATGGAGGAACATATGTGCTCACAGTAACAGGTGCAGAGGGCGAGGAGGAGGCAGTGGAACAGCTTGTCCGTTCCATTTCCCCTGCCGTGAACAGGACATACCGCATCTCCGGGACACAGAAGTTCGAGATGCCGAAGCAGGGGGTGAGGATCTCTGAACTGTTTCAGGCCATGGAGCACGCAAAGAGCTGGTTGAACATCCATGCCTGGGGCCTGTCTGATGCAACGCTGGAAGATGTCTTCATCAAAGTTGCTGAAGAGAGTGACATATCCGCTGCGTAGAGGCGGTATCCGGACCTGGTTGTTGGAATATATTTGATTAATGGATGTCTATGGACTGATCCACCTCATGAAGTTGAAGTCAGCGGCTTCCACATGACTGAGACTGATTCTGCTGCGTATAGCTTGACTTAGTTTTTTCTGGATGACGTTGTTAGTGGAATTATATAAACTCTCATTGAAGGGTCATAATTATTTAATCGGCATACAAGTCAACTAAAATTGAAGAAGCCAGACTATTTCCACAAAACCATGTTTGGGCCTCATAGGCTAACTGCTTTGCAGTGCATAGGCAGCTTATGAATTGAAGTGTTACAGTCACCGTACGTTTTGTAGGATAACGCCCTGGCAACACACTGTAAACACTACTAGCAGATACCGTGGCCATGACATGGGCCTATTTACACGCACACGCTCATGGTCAAGGCATTATTGGGGACAACTTGACTCCAAGACCAGCAGATTCATGAATTATTCACCACTCAATGAATCAAGTCCACAAGTTGACCATTAGCTTGGATTATTCATCGCCGTCCAGTGACCAGCAGCACGGCATGAAAAGGTCTTCATGTTTGACTCCAAGAAAGCAGCCAGGTATGCGCCAAAAAAGAAGAAGAAAAGAAAGCAGCCGGGTATTAGCAAAAAAATGAAAGAAAGAAAGAAAGCCGCCGGGTCATCACGTACGCTTGTAGGATGCTGCTAGCTAGAAAAACAAGGGGTCACGTACGTTCTCACATTAGTATCTCCCAAGAGCTCTAGCCAGAACCACCAATCATCTTCGCTCTCTCTCCATTGATTGTCTGCAAATCGCGCCATGGCTGCCTCTCGTCTTCGCGTCCCGTCGCCGACGGTCCTAGTGGTCTTCCTGTCGCTTCTCCTGCTGTTGCTGCCGGAGTCTCCGCACGGTGCCTTCGTCGTCGTGAACAACGACAGACCACCCACATGTGAACTCGCGCGCCACGCTCTGGCGCAACCTACCATAGCACACAACCTTAATTTGACGTTTGTTTCCATTGTGTATATATATATATATATATATATATATATATGTATGAGAGTGAACGGACGACC
>LAPY01001328.1:114624-127943 GCA_000970635.1 Eragrostis tef
ATCACCGGCGGTGAGAAAGGCGAAGGCCATCGGGTTTCACCGGTGGAAGTGACACAGAGGCTACCTCGCCGTCTAGCTGCTGTTGACTGTAAGCAAGTGCTAGCTAGCTGCCATAAGATGTGGCAATTTACGCCGGAACTCTAACATATATCTATGCGTTTCATTTCTTTGGCAGCTTGCTTGGGACGGGACTCACCCGACTCCAATCTCCGGAGCACGGCACTAGACCAGACAAGCAACGTATATATCTAAGCAGATTATAATCGTGAATAGGATCTCCCTGTACACACCAGTGAGGAACGAGTTGATTATTTTATTTTTTATGCATGGAGTTGCATAATTATGTTCTGACTTCTGACACGCATAGAAAAAAATGCGTGTCTCTTTATGGATGGTAGAATGACCTTTGATACAGATGTCTTATTCGACAATACTTCTAATCTAATTGGATCAACTGAAATGTCTTGTATTTTGTTCTAAGCCGTTGGCTACTTAGCCTGTGCGCGCTAGCCAGACAACTAATAAGCATGGTTTTGTGCCTCCGACTTGTTCTTATATTAGGGACTCAACCCAATACTTCCAATTACATCTATATGCGGTGGACGAGGAAAACCTTTCAATTACTCGCCAGAGAGAGAGAGAGAGAGAGAGAGAGAGAGAGAGAGAGAGAGAGAGAGAGAGAGAGAGAGAGAGAGAGAGAGAGAGAGAGAGAGAGAGAGAGAGAGAGAGAGAGAGAGAGAGAGAGAGAGAGAGAGAGAGAGAGAGAGAGAGAGAGAGAGAGAGAGAGAGAGAGAGAGAGAGAGAGAGAGAGAGAGAGAGAGAGAGAGAGAGAGAGAGAGAGAGAGAGAGAGAGAGAGAGAGAGAGAGAGAGAGAGAGAGAGAGAGAGAGAGAGAGAGAGAGAGAGAGAGAGAGAGAGAGAGAGAGAGAGAGAGAGAACCTTTCAATTCAAGCTAGTACAACTTGATTGTAGACATTGAACTTCAAAAATAGGGATCCGACTTAGACATATTACCTATATTCGTGCAATATAAGATTTTTCTTTCAAGAATGTGCATTGCATGCATTTCATTAAGAAAAAGAGAGGTTGTTATAACACACACCACTGTGCTTCACCCGACTAGTGAAGCAACCAAGAAAAACGATCAAGGACTAGTCATTCACTATGAGACACAACCTAATACCTACTAGCAACACACCAAAACTAAAAATTGCTCAAATTAAATGTTTATGGACAAGTCGTGTTTATGCATTTCAGAATAGAAATACAATGTTTGTCTGTACACAAGTTTTCTGATGGTTTAAAACACCGGTGTATATATGCAGTGTCACATTAGTTGTTGTCTCACATTTGAATCGCTAGATGTCTCTTGTGAGTCAGGCAAATGCAGGACATCCCAACATGTGGGTGGGCGTAGAGGGGCGATTCTCTACCCCGCCCTCCACCCACCTCACCCCTTCTAAGTTTTCTTCAAGTGGGTCTTATTAGTTGAGCTGATTTAAATCGGGGGTTCTTCCCCGCTTCCTCCTCAAACTCAGCCCATGTTGCACCCATCAGCCTCTTTACCTTGCACTTGCAACACTGTTTTTTTCTTTTATTGTTGCTGCTCAGAATCGGTTTTGTTTTTTTTTTGCATTTTTTGAACCTCACTTTATTTTTTATTTTTCTTCTTTTCAATTACATTTTTTTATCTTTTCTTAATTAGAGGCTTTCGATATTATATTTTCACTTTTTATTTACTCGCTTATGCACTAGTGTAAGAACATAAATAATATTTTAGTGGATCAGCACACATGAAAATAATGGAACATGATTAATATGTTGACCACCATGTCCTCCTAAACAAAACACATGAGACTGTTTTCACAAAACCATGTTTGGACCTCATAGACTAACTGCCATGTAGTACAAAATCAACTAATAGATCGAAGTGTTAGGGCCAGCTTAGATTGATGCCAGACTTTGCCTCACAAGTTAGTCATGTCACACTTGGCTGGTGTTTGTTGGATGATAAGGAAAGTGGTCTGCCAAATAAAGTCCGGCAGCACAAAGCACCTAAGCCAAACAATCTTCGCCAAGTGTGTGGCGAGCAATACATTCGTCCACACTCTCAGCGCAACGCAGCAAGAAAGCGTCATTACAGGTAGAATAAATAAAGGCGTGCATGACGCTACTCTCACAGTTTAGCAGGAAAAGTCAACCAAACAGTTTATTTTCGCCACAAGTTCGGCTCGCGTCTAACCTTAAGTTGTGGCAATCTGCGGCTGCCAACCAAACATGTCTATACCCAAGTTATGAACCAAACAATTGTCAAACCCATTTTTTTTTATCAAACTTGTGGCATGTCATGTGGTCACCATCCAAGCCGTACTTAATTTGCCGCAACTTAGCTAAGGTAAGATAGTCAACCAAACAATTAACTTTTGCTGCAAGTTAGTCATGCCATAAGTTCGGCTCGGGCCTAACCTTAGTTGGTGCAATATGCTGCTGCCAACCAAACATGCCCTTACATTCACCGTTTTAAAGGCTATCTAACACCCTGGCAACACACTCTAAACACTGCAAGCAGATACTATGGCCATGGCATGAGCCTATTTACACGCACACTCTCATGGCCAAGGCCTCATTGGAGATATTTGGATATCCGGTTGCCGTATTTTCCCAAGTCGGCGCTATAATTATTCAATACAAGACCAGCAGATTGAATTATTCGTCACTTAATGAATCAAGTCCACTTGTTGATCACTCACTTGGATTATTCATCGCCGTTCAGTGACAATGGCAGCAAGGAGCGAAAAGGTCTTCGTGTTTGACTCCAAGCAAGCAGCCGGGTCATCACGCTTGCTGGATGCTGCTAACTAGAAAAGGAAGCGGCCGCGCCCTCACGTACCTTCCAAGATGCTCGAGCGAGAAACCACTAGACCATTTTCACTCTGATCTCCAGTGTCCACAAGCCGCGCCATGGCTGCGTCTCGTCTTCGCATCCCGTCGGTGACGATGCTGGTGATCGTCCTGCCGCTTCTCCTGCTCTTGCTGCCGGAGTCTCCTCACGGTGCCTTCGTCGTCGTCAACAATGACGGACCACCAACATGTGAGTTAGCGTGCTTTGCTCTAGGTGCTTTGCTCTAGCACAACGTACCCTAAAACTCTCTAGCACATACCCCTGTGCGCATAATATGTCCTTGTGCTCACAAAGAACTTTCCGTTGCTGAGAGTGTTTTCTTGACCTTTGCTCACAAGTATTTTGCGTTGTTTCCATTGTGTACGTACGGCAGTGAACGGTGGGCAGTCGGACGTGGTGCCCATCACCGACGGTGAGAAGGGCGTAGGCCATTCGGTTTCACCTGTGCAAGTGACATCGAGGCTACCTCGCCGTCTAGCTCGTGACGGTAAGCAAGTGATAGCTGCTATGAGATGTGGCATTTTAGGCCGGAGTTCTGAGGCTTCTTTTTTTCTTTTTGCAGCTTGGGACGGGACCCACCCGACTCCAATCTCCGGAGGATGGCACTAGATCGACCAGACAAGCCGCGTGTCTATAAACAAATTATATAATTGTCTATAAACAGACAAGCCGCCCAATGAGGGAAAGAGTTGATTATTTTATTTTTTTAATCATAGAGATGGGTTGCATAGTTACCTTGGTACTGATGTATTATTCAACAACACTTTTAAATGGGTCAATTGAAATGTCTTGCATTTTGTTCAAAGACGTTGGCCACTTAGCCTGTGCGAGCCAGCTAGGCAAGGCAATTAAGCATGGAACTGGATGATTACAATGTGAGCCATGCATTCTACAGCGACAAGAAACACAATATATATCACCTATTCCTGAGATGTAATTTTGTTCAGTCATGTTGGCACCTCTTGATTGTTGGCATTGAACCTAAAAACTTGGGAACCATCGACTTGGAACTATTTCGACTTTGTTATAACACACATGCCACGCTGCTTCACCGGACTAGTGAAGCAGCCAAGAAAAACACACCGGGACAGGAGGACTAGCCATTAGCTAGGGAATGCGACCTAATACCTACTAACAACACACCAAAACTAAAGCTAGCCAAAATAATGGACATGTCACCGTTAAGCTCTGAGACATTCTGTCGGTTTGATGAAAGACATGTTTTGGTGGCAAACTGATGGACCAACGGGAATATTTGCCATAGCTCAAAGATCTTTTGTTGCTTGTTTGGTTTTCTCATTTTGGCAAGCCCCCGAGCATTCTGTATTGCCAGACTATATATGAATGCATGCGTTCTTTAAGGACCTGTAGAGGGTATGGGTGTATGACGGCCCCGAGCTTAATTTTTGAGAAACTTTATGGTGCACTATATCACATAGCGAAAGAGAGTAGTATAAATCTAATCTGACCATCCATTGCTTGGGGTATTCTGGTAATTGGTCGAGTAAAATCGTCACGCCGAATCGGTACGGAAAAAGGAAGACAATAGATCGATATGCTCTTCGCTGCCTTTCGAACGCACGGGCGCCGCTGATCAGGAACCGACAAGATCGCCTTGCATCTGCCGCCGGATCCCTACCTTGTCTCCTGTCGGCAGTTCCGATCCATTTCGTGGGCTTGCTAAGTCGCCGGCTGGTCGGACCGCGTTCTCGTCCTTGGGCAACGCCATGGAAAAGTGAAAAGCAATCGATCCCCATCACCCTTGTTTACAGGCGCAGATCATGGCCGGAGTAGCGCCACGTTTGTCAACAAATCATCGGTGCTGTTGCGGCTTCCCGGTAAATCAGGTTGGGGCATCGCATCAGCTAACTGTGCTAGGGTTCTTCAGTTGTGCAGGTAAATGGCGCATCATTAGATACAACACAACCTAGTTTGATTCCGTGAATTGATGAGAAGATCCACGGTGTATTGTGCATGAACGTTGAGAAGGGATTCCTGGTTCTATGGCACACGTCTGCTAATAATCCTGTAACTGCTAGCCTATTGTTCGTCGATAATCACCGTGGCAGAAAAAATGATGAAAGGAGAGAGAGGGAGACGAACATGAGAGAATTAGAAGAACAAGAACGGAAAAGATCGTTCTAATAATGCTCGATCATTTTTTAATACATTAACCTATCAGATGCATAAAATTATTTGCATGCCACAACTTTCTTTTTTTTCCATTAATACCCCTTACTTTAACATACTACCTTAAAATGCTACCATACCACCATGGAGGTTTCTACGAGAAAAGACATTTTCACGCAGGCCAAGAAAACTCCCGAACCGCTGCCTCACCCTTACACAGGGGCACCGTAGCCCGTGTGAGAATGACCAACGACCTAAGCCGGAACTTAGTCCTATGCTTTGGCCGTGGGACAAGCGAGGAGATTTTTTTAACCTCAACCCAAAATGCATGCGTTCTGAAGATAAAAAATTGTTGGGGCTTCCTGTATTCAGGATACACTGTAAACGAAGGTAAAGACACTTGAAGAAGAAACAAGGAGACAGTGGCATTATTTTTATATGATAATTGTCAGCACTTGAAGAAGGGGCCGAGTAGACAGTGACATTATTTTCGTATGATAATTATCCGCAGACTAGTAGTGTGATGGGTACGGCGGAAATATGGTCACAGCAAGTGCTAGGAAAAAGTACTCCAGATCTTATAGAGAGAAAAGTGAACGGAGAAAGGGTTCCTGATTGGAAGAGAAGTAATACCCAGTCAACAAGACCTCTTGGAAGATGACAATGAAGTTTCGACCTCATCTTCGGCCTTTCCTCTTAAATAGTATCATGGGTGATGTCATGACGACATACTTTTCCGATGTTGTCTTCCGTTTCCAAATATTTTGAAGATTTTCATAACTGCCGCTTGAACAAGTTTGAACATTATGCCTGGTTGAACAAGTCCGCAGTTTGGAGGTTGCATGGCTGGACTATTGTTTTTTTTTTCCACTTGGAAACATAATGCCTAGTTGAAAATCAGGTTGGGGCATCGCATCAGCTAACTGTGCTAGGGTTCTTCAGTTGTGCAGGTAAATGGCGCATCATTAGATACAACACAACCTAGTTTGATTCCGTGAATTGATGAGAAGATCCACGGTGTATTGTGCATGAACGTTGAGAAGGGATTCCTGGTTCTATGGCACACGTCTGCTAATAATCCTGTAACTGCTAGCCTATTGTTCGTCGATAATCACCGTGGCAGAAAAAATGATGAAAGGAGAGAGAGGGAGACGAACATGAGAGAATTAGAAGAACAAGAACGGAAAAGATCGTTCTAATAATGCTCGATCATTTTTTAATACATTAACCTATCAGATGCATAAAATTATTTGCATGCCACAACTTTCTTTTTTTTCCATTAATACCCCTTACTTTAACATACTACCTTAAAATGCTACCATACCACCATGGAGGTTTCTACGAGAAAAGACATTTTCACGCAGGCCAAGAAAACTCCCGAACCGCTGCCTCACCCTTACACAGGGGCACCGTAGCCCGTGTGAGAATGACCAACGACCTAAGCCGGAACTTAGTCCTATGCTTTGGCCGTGGGACAAGCGAGGAGATTTTTTTAACCTCAACCCAAAATGCATGCGTTCTGAAGATAAAAAATTGTTGGGGCTTCCTGTATTCAGGATACACTGTAAACGAAGGTAAAGACACTTGAAGAAGAAACAAGGAGACAGTGGCATTATTTTTATATGATAATTGTCAGCACTTGAAGAAGGGACCAAGGAGACAGTGGCATTATTTTTATATGATAATTGTCAGCACTTGAAGAAGGGGCCGAGTAGACAGTGACATTATTTTCGTATGATAATTATCCGCAGACTAGTAGTGTGATGGGTACGGCGGAAATATGGTCACAGCAAGTGCTAGGAAAAAGTACTCCAGATCTTATAGAGAGAAAAGTGAACGGAGAAAGGGTTCCTGATTGGAAGAGAAGTAATACCCAGTCAACAAGACCTCTTGGAAGATGACAATGAAGTTTCGACCTCATCTTCGGCCTTTCCTCTTAAATAGTATCATGGGTGATGTCATGACGACATACTTTTCCGATGTTGTCTTCCGTTTCCAAATATTTTGAAGATTTTCATAACTGCCGCTTGAACAAGTTTGAACATTATGCCTGGTTGAACAAGTCCGCAGTTTGGAGGTTGCATGGCTGGACTATTGTTTTTTTTTTCCACTTGGAAACATAATGCCTAGTTGATGCGACGTCCAACGGGCGTCCTATGCTGTCAAAGTCTTGACGGACTGAAAGTGAACGATATCCAACTAAAAAATATGCATATGCGTGTAACACCTGATTTAGAAGAGAAGTGGCACCCATAGGGAAATTTCGGGTGTGTTTGGTAGAGCTTCTTCTACCGGCTTATGGTCTGGCTTATTACATTTTTGCTACTGTAGCTACAGTGATTTTACTGTTTACTGACTCAATAAGCCATAATAAGCAGCATTTGAGGTGCTTTTCTCAGCTTTTTTCACTGTAGCAACGGTGATTCTACTGTAGCAAAGGGAATAAGCCGTTTCAAGAAGCCAGAGCCAAACATGCTCAAAGAACCTCATGTTGAGTGGCAGAGTGAATGGTCAGAGGAGGACTCTGTCCTAGCGATAATATTGCTAGTATCATGGGAGGGTGGACCAGGGTCAACTCTGCAATTCATAATGGCTCGAAAGGTAGGCTGGCTTCCCCACTCATTATTTTGTTATCGTGATGCTTATGCTTGCACAAGGTGAACCTGACCTACCACTGTGACTGTGGATTTCACTATTTTATGTGTTTTGGAAGCTTTGCACTTGCACCACCGCAACAGCTGAACCAAGGGTATGCACGATATGCCACGTACCAGTGTGATTAGGCTCTGGCACGCGGCAGGAAAGCCACAATAGTGTGACAATGACTGATGGAAGAAACGCAGTTGCTGCTTTTTTCTGGCTATAATAGGCGAAGTCCTCAGCAAAATATGGAAAGAAGGCACTGGAAGTGAGACAATGTCAAAGGTAAACGATAGCTCTATCAAATGAAAAACAAGAGAAGCCGCGTAGTAGAGAAGTGCCGCCCAAGTATCGTGAATTCTTGTGAGACGATAGGGAAATTTCGACCTCATCCTTCAGTTGTGGGTCAACGGTCAGTGGAAGACTATCTCCTAAAGATAACATTGCTAAGACCATAATGATTGGATTTTGTTTCATTCCTGTCTTTCTCCTCAAATTTTGGGAAGATTTATAGTTAAGTCATAGCAACGTTCCTTAGATGAAGCCTGCCGTCTGGGGTTTGTCTGGACTGAAAGCATCATATATAGTCAAATTTCATGTTTGACATGAAGACAAACTGCGTATAAGCTTTCAGAATTCATTAGAAGCAACAGAGCCTCAAAACCTATATTGAAACAGGCAGTTGAAATCTACACACCTTGCTCGTTAAGTCTCAGCACATCTATATAGCTTCCCTCATCTCATCAAGACTGTAGACAAGGCCACCAGTTGTAAATATTTGTGAAGTGGTTATATTCTTAGAACACTAGCTCACCCACAACAGGTTCTCAATGGGATCTACTCCATTTCTCATCAACTTACAGATGTTCCTAACGTTGTGTCTTCTGCTGGGCACTGTCACCATTGATTCAGAGGCCAGGGAGCCTCCAACAACGCTTGGAAATGGTAATGTATTTGAGGAAAAAAAGTAGTCTCCTTCGACGAATTGATTAGACACCGTCGGCTACGGCGTCGAAGTGGATTCCCGCAGCAAGTCCTCCATCCTTCACCGGTTCGGCGCTCTCAAGCGACTGGTGAACTTGACGATCATGGCGAGTGCTTGATGCTCGCGTTTACGCGACCGTGACCAGGCGTCGAGGCGCGTGCCATTGCTTCCTCGCCGGGAATGGGGTGATGGTGGCTCCAGTGAGCCCGCCATACGCCCCTGGATTACGTGGACGCTGCGCTTGGAGGTCCGTATGCTCCTCCTTGTAGTTTCAGTGTTCCTATCACGCACTTTCATTGGCTTGGACTGGATGCTCTTGTTGTGTTCGTGTAAATGCCTCTTAGCAGTCTTGTTGATGGATCATATATAGTAGTGGATTTGCATCCGTGTGTTGTTCGGATACCAATCGATTTTTGTGTATAATACAGTGACGGATTACGGGTTAGAAATTTTAGAATCTATGCAGCTAATTCCCCTTCCCGTCCGGTCAGCGCTGGGGCGGTGGTGCCGCAGTCACTGAAGGTGGATTTGTGGCATTGGCGAGCCCGCCGGAGCAGGGGCATCGTGCGCCCGTGTGCTGGCTACCCCGTCTTGAATACTATGGTTTCCCTTCCCTCCCTCCGAAGCTAGCTAACACACAATCTTTGTCATCTCAGCAACCAATGTGGAGTTACATCCGATATCTGAAGATGATGCCAAGCTAAGCTACAGCGTAGCTGAACCGTTGAAATTTTTGGATCATCTCCTGACACGAAAGGTAGTCTTGTTTTACTCGCTCAAAATCTGAGTCAGAGCAGTGCCTTTTACAGTCGCATTAATTTAGCTAGACCAAGTGCAAAACTCGCCAGTCCTACACCTTTTCTTCTTCTACAAAGTTCGATCAAAATGCACGTTTGGTTGTAAATTTGAGTAGAAACGTTTGCCATTTTTGATCAGTCTCTTCTGATGTGATGGACATCAAGAAGTATCATATTATCATGAACACTGAATTTTGTATGCTTTGGCCTGTGGAACAAACGGCACAGACAGTTCCCCATTCGGATCATACAGGGCATTTGACAAGCTCACAAACTTCATGTGCTGCTTGTTTCGTTTTGTCAGTTCGCCATGTCTCTCTTTTACTAAGTATTCTTGGAGACGTCGGATGTACCAACTACATTGTAGGGATAAAAAATTGGTGGGGGCTCTTGATTGGATGCCATGGACCCAAAAGAATTATTTTGCAAAAACAGAAAAGGATGGGAGAGAAATTTAAGATGAAGACCACAAAACAGGCTATGAAGTAATTCTTCTGGATCATACTGTGACAGACAGACATTTCCTGCAAATGTTGGAAAATTGACTAGTGCTTCTGCCAACCAAGAAAAGAAAAAGAAAACACCGAGAACATTGACAGAGTAAATAATAGCTTATCTGATAACAAAAGAAATATATCCTTGTGGGCCCTGATCAGTAGTAAGAGCTGACTTCTTCGTTCTAGAAGGATGATAGTGAAATTTTGACCTCATCTTCAGAGGTCTACAGTACTGAAGACCAACCATATTTAAGATAACATAGGTGAGATCATAACTACTCATATTTTCCAGTCATCCCTGTATTTATCTTCCATTATTTTAAAGGTTTTCATAACAAGATTTCTTAACAGTTCCTCAGTTCTTCATCTTGGGTACATATCCATCGGACTTCACCAGCATGCAGTCCAAGTCCATATTTGAGACGAGGAAAAAAAATGGAATACTGGATATATGTATTGCTCTCATCATAAAGCCAGCATCCATCTATATATGGCCTTGAAGTACCTGTCCCGAGCATACATGCAAATACTGGTTTGGGCATCAAGCGGGTGTGTACCCTGTCTCGCCATGGGAGCTGTTTGGCTTCACGTCCAGCTATGGGTAATGCTTGTGTTATGCCTTCTTGTAATGGCGTTTCTGGAGGGCCCTGTTCTAGCCAGTTCTGACGGCAATGGACCTTCCAAGTGTGAGCACGGTTAAGTTTATAACACAAATCTTGATTCGCGTCATGCTTCTATGCTATAATTTACAATTCAATAATTCGCTTAGCTGGTGCAGACGAGCAGTCTGTAGCTTATATATTCCTGCCACTACAATTTTTTGGGGGATGTGCAGTATCAGTTTTCATATTCATTACATGTATATGGCAGTGAACTGCGTCAAGACAGAGGTAATAGCTCCCAGCATGGAGAGGCAAGAAGGCTATCAGTTGATTCATAATCAAGTGACAAGATCTCTTCGAATTCTAGCCTCGCCAATGACTATAAGGAGAAGATTAGCCCGTAAGTTAATTGTAAACTGGAGCCAATTTTATTTGGATTTCTTGGGTTTGGCATCCCTGAATTTTGGTACGATATATTTTGGGTTCTTGGTTTTGTTTTTGTACCGAATGTAGTTTGTTTTGGACTGAACATTAGGTAGCAGAATTATTATCTGTGCTAGTGAGTAAAAAACATTTATTTGGAACCCTGTATTATGATTCGCCTGTTCGTAATTTAAAAATCCTTTAAATTAAAATCAACGATTTCCAAACAGATACATATTCTTTGATAAATAAATTAGCAGCCGTGTACTGTAAAATTAACATTCAGCGAGCTGCAGATTTTGGGTGACTTTTGTTTGGTTAAAAGCTAAAATTTTGAAGGGGTGAATCCACTGAAAACAGATTTCAAATATGTGACAATCGTGGAAGTTTATCTGTATGAGACACAATTCTCTTCAAAGATTTGCTAGGTACAATTTATCTTTCTGGAGGCTTGCAATGCGACTGTTTTGATTGTGATGTTCTTTCAGCTTATTGGGATGGAACACATCCAGTTCGTGTTAGCCCCTTTCGGAACAACCCAAGACGACCTGCCTTCCCTAAGCCACACAGGCCAGGCCACTGATTTGATTGGTCATCGGAACAGGAATATTTCAGAAGATCTCAAAAAAGAATTGTGGCTAATTTCCAAGAAAAAAACTATTGTGGCACCAATTAGGGGAAGCTGAAGATGTGATGCTCTCGTGAGCAATTACATTATCCCTGTGCACTGTAATAAGATGCAAAAAAATGTTGTGATTGAAGTATTTATATTCCACATGTATTTTATGTATTTGTTTATATTGAGTGACCTGGGACACTTGAGGTTCGGTCCGAAAAGACTAGTTGCTCGAATCGTGTGATGTTAAGTTCAACTCAGTGCCGAATGTGCAGCCGAAAAGACCCAAGGCAATTATCCATTTTCTTTCAATTTTGTACCGCAATCCAAGCTATCATTACTGATAACTGCAAGTTTGTGTCGACTCCTTAAGCTTAGTGACGCCTGGAGATAAGGAGAAGCAAGAAGACCATCAGTTGTGTGAAGCTACGCGATTAAAGGCACCTATGACGTCCGGCTGCTTAACAATGTGTTATTGTCTGCATTCTCGTAAACCTTGTTTTCGGCGAAACGGCTTGGTCATGCGCTGCCCGAGTATATGCGGTTTCTGCAATGTGCTGTCACCGCGGGTTCTGACGGCACCAAGTCTTTATCTCCGGTTTGTAAGTACCACACCATTCTTCTGTACTAATTTCTTGACCATACACTTAAAAAGTTTGCTCCGGACTTTGTACCTTGGAAGAGCCTTTTTTTTTCCTTTTCAAAAGAACAAGAAGGAAACATGCCTATACAACTTCAGTTTTGTGGTTCGGTCCGAACTCCGAAGAGGCTTAGCTGTACAAATACACTGATGTACATTTTTTTTTGGTTTTTTCTTTTGTGAAGTCTTTTTGAACGGTCACAGAAAAGAGATCATCCCCACCTGAATATATTTAAAGTGCGGTAAACCACAGATCAACGGCCTCGTTTGTTAAGGAAACGAGACAAAAACCCTACAATGCTTGGTTAATTAAAAGAAATCGGACTAAAATCGTAATAACCATCTAGCTAAACTAGACCTAAATCATCTAGCTAGCCCCAACACAAGGGTGCGTTTGTGGCATAACCACAAGTAAGAAACAACAGACCCCAGCACAAGGGTAAACGTGTGGCGTAACCACAGATACAACAGAACAGTGTGGCATAACCATATATCACAACTAGCGAGGGACATGGCTGCAAAGACCAACGCAACCTATGAGAAACTCCAAGGCAATACCTTTAGGAAGGTCGCGGCACTAAAGATGCCACCATTGCTCGATCTAGCAGCAAACTAAATCAAGGTTTTCAGTAGAGAATCCTTGGGTTGGCAGTGCATCTTAACAACGCTTTCAAGCAAGAAAGAAAATGACACAAGGCGTTATCGTTGCAAAGCTTTCTCCCAGTACCTGCACAATAAAGTTGCCATCAGCCTTCCACGGCAAGAGACGGAGCATAGCGTGACGAGGACGAAGGTGAAGCTGAGGCAGCAGAAACACGCTGTGGTCAGCATCCAGCCTCGCCCATGGGAGCGCGGCAGAGACGCCCGACTACCATGGTCGTGCATCGGCACCGCAAGCGCCGTCGCCATCCCAGCGAACGCCAGGCCGCCAATGTCAGCGCGAAGACGCCGGATCTCGCCAAAACAGAGAGGGAGAGGGTGTGTTGGAGTCACAGTGGCATTCGGGCCCCAGCCCCTGGTTGACGACGAGCATCGCCACCGCTGGCTGCGGGCCGCTGCCGCGCGCATGACGGGGGGGGGGGGGGGGG
>LAPY01001329.1:65871-82586 GCA_000970635.1 Eragrostis tef
TTGCCCGCATCGTTGTCCTCGGTTGTGCAGCAGCTGCTGCTCTCCTCGCCGTGGCCATTTGCGGTGTTGGCTTCTACTTCTTCTTCGCAGTCCGGCGAAGAGGCTCTCTTGCGCTTCGTCGTCGTGGGTTTGGAGTTCTTTGAGAGCGCCTGCGGCGCGCCATTGGCGAGCGAGGAGAAGGAGGAGGCGGAGGAAGTGGAGGAAGAAGAGGAGGAGGAAGAGGTGGTGGGTGCATGGCTTGCGTCTGCTTCCATGTCGCCTATTGGGCTTGTTGGAAGAGAGGGGCAAGTGTGGGGAGCTACCGAGCTGGAGTGCTTGCCCTGGTATAAATAGTGGGCGTGGTGGCGTGGTGGGGGCATGGCTGTGTTTTTGCTTTCCGTTCACAGCCTTTTTTATGGTTTCAGAAATTACTAAGACTATCTTTTGATAGGCAATCACTCATGTTTAGCCTGTACTTTTATGGATGAAGCAAAAACAATCAAAGTTCAATGCAAAGCAAATTTCAATACAAAAACGATGAAAGTTCAACAAAACAATTAGTGAGTGGTAGCAAAGAAAGCAAATTCAACAAAATAATTAGTTAGAATACAGCTATCGAAACCTCTCTAAGAGAAAACATTTGATTTTTTTCATACTAATCAAATGATTTGTTTGTTGAAAGTTCTTGCCAACAACAATTTGACATTCACTTAGTGTAAAAAAAAAACTCAACTGCTCAATTAACTAACACTACATGGTCTATAAAATCAAAGAAGCCGTCTCGGTAGCACTGTTAGGCTAAAAATTTTATGACCTGTGTCAAGCTATTGGTCTTTAGTTGCCTTTAACTAACAATAATAAAGTCAATCTCCTTCCAGGGGAAAAGTAAATTAACCTAGTCCAAATAAATTATCTCTGAACTGATTAACAAGCTTGATGCTACCACTTTGCATATTATAGCACAATCGTGCAATGAGAGCGCCTAGAGCTCCCAATTGGTGGCTTTGCTGCCATACAAACGTGCATATTGTACTACTTGTAATTTTCATGTGCAATGCTGTATTTTTCGACCTACTTCATTTGTTTACAGAAGGTTGTAGGTTTAGGCCAGTCTTAATGCACAATTTTATTGCACTCTTTCTAAGACTAGTTTTTAGGAAAAAGAGTCGGCATTTTTTCATGAAGATGAAAGACCTCTTACAAAATATGTAGTAAGATTCTCTCCTCTCTCATCATAATTAATTTGTCAAGTAAGATGTAGTAAGATGCATATGTGGCATAGAATTTAATGCAAATGAAAGGATGCATTAATACTGGCATAGGGGGCATTGACATTCACTTATTGGTGCGAAAATCTCATCGGGCTTAAGGAGGGATCACTTCAACTAACCATCTCTGCGAGGTCTCAGAAAACAACGGGCTCATCACTGCGGCGCTTGACCTGAATGCCGAATAGTACGTTTTGGATCCGTCAAGCTCTGTGCTGTTAACTACTAAGATTCGAGTCAATTGACACGGCCTCGCGAGATCGCAATACGAGATTGGGGGAGAGCAGCCAAGTGGTGGCGCATACAAAATGCGCCGGCGCAGCGCGAGTGATGTAAGTCGCGGGTGCGTGCCCGCCTGCCGGCCGGCGTATTGCCCGGGCGCCCAACCTCCCGACAACCAGAGAGAGAGGGATCGAGCTGGACAAATCTCGACCAGCACATCTCGCCGGAAACCGGTCGCGACTTGTTCCGCGATTCCAGCAGAGCCAAATTTGGCTTCGTTTTGTCAGGTCTCGCCTTTGACTTCCCCCTCTCTTCCCTTGAGCATTTTCCTGACTGAGCTCTGACGGCCGGGCAAAGGATGGAATGGAATGATGAAGTTAGGCCATGGCTCACCATCCTTGCCGAATTTCAGTTCCGGGTGATTGGAACGTATGCGCGCATGCCATGAACGTAGGCGTGCAGATCAAAACGGACGCACGCCACCAGAAAAACCGTAGGCTTTCACTGTCCTGCAGTACAGAGAGCGTACGTCCTCTGCTCCCAAGTTCCGAATTTCCGGTAGAACGGAGACGAACTAAATTCCGGTTGCTAGCAGCAGCGAAGCGAAGAAGTTGGTTGCAATGGGTAAGTTTCCTTCCACGCATTCGCGTTGCCAACCTCGTCCTCGTGGGCAACGCGAGACGCGGTGCGTTCGTGTGCAGGCCGCGCAGCTGTGCCGCACCGCACGGACCGTCGTGTGCTGCAGAAGCTTCGGTAAGAGTAATGTATGTATCAGGAGCAGGAGCGCTTAATTAGCGGGACAGCTCGTGCTAACGAATTCGCACGGTTCCTTGTCAATTCCCCCTTTTTTGTTAGCACGATTCCCGCGAGGTCACCGGGGTTGCCGATGCTCTGTTCCCGGCAAGCTACAGTGCCCGTGCAACACGTTCCGGCTCCTCCTGTTTCCCGCGCTTACGCTTGACCCTTTGACCCTCGCAGGACGCAGGGCATGGCGCGCGGCCGGCTCCCCGAGGTCCCACGTGAGCGGGGGCGCGCGCGCCGAGGGGTAGCTAGAGAGCCGAGCCAACCCATCTCACTGGCAACGCCGGAGCCGTGTGATCAGCCGCGCCCCGGTAACCCGAGAGCTGCGGCGCGCGCGCTTCGGCGGCCCGTGCGCGCGGGCGGCGATGCCAACCGCCCGATCAGGGAGCGTACCCGCGGTGGCGCGCCCCGCAATCCAAAGCCATCGGCGTAGGTGAAGCACGGCAGGACGCTTATACCCCCCATTAGAATTAGGAAAAATAAAAAATAAATGGAGAAATTTCTCATCATAAGATCAGCCAATAGAAAAAAAAAGTCCCTAATCCTGCAGAACATCGTACGTTGCGCTCGGCGAACGCCGCGCCGCAGTTAAGGTCAAGCGAATTTTGCGAGCGTCCGGCGCCTAACCCGACCTTGATCTGCCCAATCAAAGGCGGCTTGAGCTGCACCGAACATGGAACGAAGGTACACGTACTGGCGCGGGACGCATTACTTCCAAGTAATAGGGCTTGTCCGCTTGTCCAACGCACTGTCATTTACTGCCCTCGCCACGAACGACCGCTCTACGACGACGGGTTTCCGGTGCACGTACGTATCCTATCCTAGACCCGCAGATCGTGTCATGGTGTGTAGCTCCTAGACTTGCGAGTGACAATTCGCCGTCAAAGTTGGCCTCGTTCGTCGTCTACCCAACCTCCGTGTCAGCCCTGATGCTTCCAGCTTCAGACAATCAGAGTCATGCAGAGCAGTCTTGCGCGCTGTCAGGCGTTGATACCGCTACAAGATGGAGCGTACCGGTCCGAGATGTAAGCTGTACGGAACTACACTAATACTGTACTAATAAACGACAACTAGTAGGTGTATTATACGTCTACTTTCGTTGTTTATTCTGACGCGCGCCCGGGACGGAGTCTCTCCAGCTTAACTTCGATTCAGGAACAGATGGTCGTCAGGACATAAAACAATCGCAACCTCGCGGTGCACCAAGAACAGGAGTTATTACCCCGGCTTACGGCAAGCAGTAAGTAAAAAACAGTAGGAGTACGTTGCCCCTGTCGTACGTCGAGCTCGAGATGCTCACGGCGGGCAGGGTCATCAATGCGGGGCACCCCGTTCTAACAGCCAGTTACTGCTTTGGTTAGTTCGCCTGCAAATGCGAGCTCCATCACGTTAAGTCGTTAATGGCCACCACAAGCCCAGGCCCAGAACAGTAACCACACGCTACTGCAGTCCTATAATACTGTCGGGGTCAATGCGTCCGTTCGACGAGAACAGCCGACTCCCGATGCTGTTATCTACTCCCCCGCGTAATAACCAACCATCTTCGACCGATGGTGTACAGCTTGAGCTGAGACGAGAGGACGTAACTGTCAACGAAACAGGCTGTAACGGCTCTAGTTTAACACATGCAGCGCCTATACCGTGTCCTTGTACAATGGCTGTCAAATGCAGAGCTTGGCAAAAACCAATGAAGCCTTTAAGCCCTGACCAACTTGGGGTGCCACAAAGTAATTAACTGACCGAACCTCTGCGATCAGTACGAACCTGTAATAGGATGTACTAGCACCATGTAAACACGTAAGAATGGCTTGCGATTTTCCGTCGAGAAACCGGAAAAGTAAGGCCGGCCTTCCTGCAGAACATCGTACGTTGCGCTCGGCGAACGCCGCGCCGCAGTTAAGGTCAAGCGAATTTTGCGAGCGTCCGGCGCCTAACCCGACCTTGATCTGCCCAATCAAAGGCGGCTTGAGCTGCACCGAACATGGAACGAAGGTACACGTACTGGCGCGGGACGCATTACTTCCAAGTAATAGGGCTTGTCCGCTTGTCCAACGCACTGTCATTTACTGCCCTCGCCACGAACGACCGCTCTACGACGACGGGTTTCCGGTGCACGTACGTATCCTATCCTAGACCCGCAGATCGTGTCATGGTGTGTAGCTCCTAGACTTGCGAGTGACAATTCGCCGTCAAAGTTGGCCTCGTTCGTCGTCTACCCAACCTCCGTGTCAGCCCTGATGCTTCCAGCTTCAGACAATCAGAGTCATGCAGAGCAGTCTTGCGCGCTGTCAGGCGTTGATACCGCTACAAGATGGAGCGTACCGGTCCGAGATGTAAGCTGTACGGAACTACACTAATACTGTACTAATAAACGACAACTAGTAGGTGTATTATACGTCTACTTTCGTTGTTTATTCTGACGCGCGCCCGGGACGGAGTCTCTCCAGCTTAACTTCGATTCAGGAACAGATGGTCGTCAGGACATAAAACAATCGCAACCTCGCGGTGCACCAAGAACAGGAGTTATTACCCCGGCTTACGGCAAGCAGTAAGTAAAAAACAGTAGGAGTACGTTGCCCCTGTCGTACGTCGAGCTCGAGATGCTCACGGCGGGCAGGGTCATCAATGCGGGGCACCCCGTTCTAACAGCCAGTTACTGCTTTGGTTAGTTCGCCTGCAAATGCGAGCTCCATCACGTTAAGTCGTTAATGGCCACCACAAGCCCAGGCCCAGAACAGTAACCACACGCTACTGCAGTCCTATAATACTGTCGGGGTCAATGCGTCCGTTCGACGAGAACAGCCGACTCCCGATGCTGTTATCTACTCCCCCGCGTAATAACCAACCATCTTCGACCGATGGTGTACAGCTTGAGCTGAGACGAGAGGACGTAACTGTCAACGAAACAGGCTGTAACGGCTCTAGTTTAACACATGCAGCGCCTATACCGTGTCCTTGTACAATGGCTGTCAAATGCAGAGCTTGGCAAAAACCAATGAAGCCTTTAAGCCCTGACCAACTTGGGGTGCCACAAAGTAATTAACTGACCGAACCTCTGCGATCAGTACGAACCTGTAATAGGATGTACTAGCACCATGTAAACACGTAAGAATGGCTTGCGATTTTCCGTCGAGAAACCGGAAAAGTAAGGCCGGCCTTATCGCATTATCGGTTCTCGGTACTCACGGTACGGCGCAGCTTGGGTGCAGCAACGGGTTGCGTGGCTGCTCTGTCTTTGCATGCTTCTTCCTCCAGCAAGTTCGGCCGCAACGGCGGTGGCGTCAGCGAGCACGCCGCTAAATGCTTTGGCGGCACCGGATTTGTCAACATATAGAACAAGCCAATATGATGACAGTAAGGAAGTGACGCCAGCAGCAGGGTACCAGAACGAGCACGAATGGCAGCGACATAGAATCTGTTTCCATTTGACAGGAACAGGCAGCATAAAAGTTGTTCCATTCGGAATTTCAGATGATTCAGCGATCATTACTAATGTCAATGATATTAAGGTATAACAGTTAACGAAGAAAAAAGAGTCACGTAATACCGCATGATCTGCGAGGTCCTAGAACTTTGACTTAAAACATTCAGAAAGGGGACAAAGTGCCATGGGATTTCAGTGTATGGTCAACAGAGGCCAGCTAGTTTCTAGAATTCAGCCAAACTTTAGGCTTCTCAGCAATGAATCACAGAACCAAGATACTTGCACTAAGTTCTGGACTTTATCGACTGTTTCGCAGCATCTATTTTCATTTTCACACTCTAGTTTCAACTTCTCAAACAGTGACAGGCTTAAGTGCCAGCAGCATGCCATTGCACCAAATATTACAAAAATCCTTGGTCCTAGCTAAGCAATTTACCACCATCTGCTTGCAGCGAAACTAGACAGTTTGACCAACACAAATGCCAAGCTAGGAACTGCCTGTCTATAAGCTAGGAACTGCCTGTCCTCTCATCAATTCCGACCTATCACTTGACAGTTTTTGCACTGAAAAAATGGGCCATCAAGAAGATTGATAGAATAAGGAGGAATTTTCTGTGGAGGGGAGCAGAACAAGCAAACGGGGGCCATTGCCTTGTTAACTGGAGAAGGGTGCAGAGGCCAAAAAGAAACGGTGGCCTGGGAGTGCTTGACTTAACAATGTTTGGACGAGCTTTAAGGCTACGTTGGTTATGGTATGAATGGACTGATCCGGATAGGCCATGGGCATGAACTATCCTACAATGTGACGTATTGACAGGCAATTATTCAGAGCAAGCACCGAGGTCAAGGTCGGCGATGGAAGAAAGGCCAAATTCTGGCAGTCGTCATGGCTAAATGGCAGGGCTCCAATGGACATAGCACCAAACTTATACAAGCTGGCTTGGCGGAAAAATCTAACTGTAAGAGAGGAGCTCCAGCAGGAAAATTGGACACGGGGCCTGTGGAGAATGCAAGAGGCTGAAACTATAATGGAGTTTTTCAACCTATGGTGGGAAGTACAGCAAGTTCAGCTCAGTTCAGTGATCAGCCGGACACAATCAAATGGAAATGGACACAAAATGGACAGTACTCGGCCAAATCGGCATACACGATACAATGCCAAGGAACATACTCTCAATTTGATGCAGCTGCTCTCTGGAAGGCTAAGGCAGAAGGGAAGCAGAAATTTCATGTTTGGTTAGCCTTACAAAACAGAATCCTAACGGCGGATAAACTACTAAAGAGAAACTGGCCGTGTAATGCAATATGCCCGCTCTGTGACCAGGTAAATGAAACGGCCGATCACATTTCGATTGAATGCAGCTATGCAAAACAGGTTTGGCTAGAGGTGAGCCGGTGGAAGCAAAATAGCATATACACTACAGGGGATCAGAGCTAAGGCCTGAAACAATGGTGGAATGACACCATGTCGAAATTCAGAAAAAAGGGAAAAAAGGAAGTGGCGGCTGTCGTAATCTACACCCTGTGGAACCTCTGGAAAGAGAGGAACAGGAGAATTTTTCAAAATCAATCGCTACAACCACAGCAGGTTTTAAAGCTTGTGAAGGAGGAGATGCAGCTGAGGGAGCTGGCATACGGCCAACAGCAGGGAGCACAACATCAGTTGCAATAGACCAGGCTTTTTGGTTGTCTGATTTGTTTAGGAGCTCTAATCTTTTATGTAATAAGTTCATGTACTGGACCTTAATTTCTTCTTCTACTTAAATGAAAGAGCAGTGCTCCTGCTCAATGTTCGAAAAAAAAATAAGGTACAGAAAGACATTCCTTATATTTATGTTACAATATAAGAAGACTCAGATATAAAACAAAATAAGCCACACACACTATTTAAAATTTTCACACATCAAGAACTACTTTAATCTGCATATGGGTTATTATCACTTAACATAGAACATAAAACATGTTCATACTTCTTACTGCTGAGCACACTGTACTCTTGGAGCAGTATCCTCTTCATCCTCGTCATATGCTTCCTGTTGCCTTTGATACTGCCTGCGCCTCATCTCCTCTTCTATGTTGACATCATGCATGATTGTCTCCTCGCAGAGATCCAGCTCCATGTCTGACAATTGCTCCCCAGGCTTCCGTGGAAGGACCTTCTTGAGTGCGCGGCATTGGTCCAGGGAGAGGGCCCCAGATTCAGGAAACTCAACATTGAATTCCACAAATAGACGGCTCTTCATGAAAGGCCTGCCATGCTGTGGCATACCCTCATCGTTTATCGCTTTGTGTTGACCTTTGTGAACAAATAATATAAATTAGACCACAGCCCAGAGTAACTGATAAGAATTTTGAACCAAAGCAGATGTACGAGGGCTAAACACACAACGAAATTTCATGAGGGGAATCGTACCAGGTTTAATAATTTCGCCAGGATTGGATTTTATTAGAAGCTGCCTACCGTCAAGATGGGCCAGAACGAATTGAAATCCACATAAAGCCTCAGTCAGAGAAATTGTATGCTCAATAAACAGGTCATCAGATTTCCTCTTAAATCTTGGGTGTTCTTTAACTTGCAAGATAAAAACAATATCTCCTGTCACTGTATCAGGCTGCAGAAAAATGGAAGGTGTGTTGAAATATTAGTTAAATAGAGTGCACATAGTTAAGAATAGCTCGGCGGATGTCTCTGTATGACTAACTACAGAGGGGCCAAATGAACTCACAGCTTCATCAGCTTCGCCCTGGAATACAATCTTTTGGCCATGCTGCATTCCTTTCTCGATATGAACCTCAAGAACCTTTTTCTCTTGAACAACTTTGTTGGCCCGACAGCTTGGGCATCTATCCCTGTCACTTATGATTTCACCTGGTCATGCAAAATTATAATCATAAACTGGCTAAAGTAAAATGTATTTTGCAGGAGGACACATGTACAGTCAATGGATGTAAAGATGGAATGGTAGTAGCATACCGGACCCGCGACATTCAGGACAAACAGTGTTCATCTGTTGGATCATGCCTAGTCCTATCTGTCTTGTTATAGTCCTCATCCCTATGCCATGACAACCATAGCATGTTCCAGGTGCCCCTGACTTGGTTCCTTTCCTGAAAAGAGCGCAAGACAAAGAGGCAACAAAAAGTGAGACTTGAATTCAGAAACAGAAAAATGCCGTATGGCACTTGGCAGAGCTCCCTCCTTGCTGTAGAAAAAGCGAAGAAATTAGGACAAGTTGTTGTTGGTATTGTTCAAGGACAATTTGATTACGATGAAAAAGCATGATGCACCCCGAAGAGTTAACAAGTGTTGACTCAAATAGGCCAAATAAATTGATTAGTGTCAGACTGTCAGATGGGTAAAAACGGAGTGCATTAGTAGTGGCAAGGGAATTCGGGTGGACTTGTTTTGGTGTATTCATAAGTGGGATTAATTTTGAATCAAGGGATTAGTGTAATCCCACTTTGTAAAACAAAACAGGCAGGGAAAAACTTGATCCAACAACATAAGAAATATCCCAGCTTAACTGGTATATGCGAGATTACCAGTATGGCACTTGGTAAGTACTAAATACACCACTGGGGGTGCTGCGTACTGGTAGATTTTGAGGTACAGAAAGACATTCCTTATATTTATGTTACAATATAAGAAGACTCAGATATAAAACAAAATAAGCCACACACACTATTTAAAATTTTCACACATCAAGAACTACTTTAATCTGCATATGGGTTATTATCACTTAAGATAGAACATATAACATGTTCAAACTTCTTACTGTTGAGCACACTGTACTCTTGGAGCAGTATCCTCTTCGTCCTCGTCGTATGCTTCCTGTTGCCTTTGATACTGTCTGCGCCTCATCTCCTCTTCTATGTTGACATCATGCATGATTGTCTCCTCGCAGAGATCCAGCTCCATGTCTGACAATTGCTCCCCAGGCTTCCGTGGAAGGACCTTCTTGAGTGCGCGGCATTGGTCCAGGGAGAGGGCCCCAGATTCAGGAAACTCAACATTGAATTCCACAAATAGACGGCTCTTCATGAAAGGCCTGCCATGCTGTGGCATACCCTCATCGTTTATGGCTTTGTGTTGACCTTTGTGAACAAATTGTACAAATTAGACCACATCCAGGAGTAACTGATAAGAATTTTGAGACCAAAGCAGATGTATGACAGGTTACAGACAACGAAATTTCATGAGCGGAATCATACCGGGTTTAATAATTTCGCCAGGATTGGATTTTATTAGAAGCTGCCTCCCGTCAAGATGGGTCAGAACGAATTGAAATCCACATAAAGCCTCAGTAAGAGAAATTGTATGCTCAATAAACAGGTCGTCATATTTCCTCTTAAATCTTGGGTGTTCTTTAACTTGCAAGATAAAAACAATATCTCCTGTCACTGTATCAGGCTGCAAAAAAAATGGAAGGTGTGTTGCAATATTAGTTAAATAGAGTGCATGCAGTTAAGATAGCTCGGTGGATGTCTCTGTGTCTGCAATCGCATCCTATTGTGACTAACTACAGAGGGGCCAAACGAACTCACAGCTTCATCAGCTTCGCCCTGGAATACAATCTTTTGGCCATGCTGCATTCCTTTCTCGATATGAACTTCAAGAACCTTTTTCTCCTGAACAACTTTGTTGGCCCGGCAGCTTGGGCATCTATCCCTGTCGCTTATGATTTCACCTGGTCATGCAAGATTATAATCATAAAGTGGCTAAAGTAAAATGTATTTTGCAGGAGGACACACGTACAGTCAATGGATGTAAAGATGGAACAGCAGTAGCATACCGGACCCTCGACATTCAGGACAAACAGTGTTCATCTGTTGGATCATGCCTAGTCCTATCTGTCTTGTTATAGTCCTCATCCCTATGCCATGACAACCATAGCATGTTCCAGGTGCCCCTGACTTGGTTCCTTTCCTGAAAAGAGCGGAAGACAAAGAGGCAACAAAAAGTGAGACTTGAATTCAGAAACAGAAAAATCCAGTATGGCCCTTGGCAGAGCTCCTGCCTTGCTGTAGAGAAAAGAGACAAAAATAGGACAGTTGTTTGTGTTGTTGAAGGACAATTTGATTACGATGAAAAAGCATGATACACCCCGAAGGGTTAACCAATGTTGGCTGAAATAGGCCAAATAAATTGATTAGTGTCAGACTGTCAGATGAGTAAAAACGGAGTGAATTAGTAGTGGCAGGGGAATTCAGGTGGACTTGTTTTGGTGTATTCATAAGTGGGCTAGATTTTGAACCAAGGGATTAGTGTAATCCCACTTTGTAAAACAAAACAGGCAGGGAAAAACTTGATCTAACAACATAAGAAATATCCCAGCTTAACTGGTATATATGAGATTACCAGGTTCAGAAGACTAAAGGAAGTTGGGGTTTGATGGTAAGTACTAAATACACCACTGGGTGTGCTGCATACTGGTAGATTTTGATCACACTACGCCCAGCAGCCTTGTTTTACAGTTTTAAATAGGAGACCAGGTTTGATTATCCGTCGCATCACCATCTAAAAAAGCAATAAAAATTGAGTCATTGCAAATTTTGTCTAACATAGGTTTGCCTAGCGTCAATTGAATCATAAATTGGTTACACTAGACATGGAAGGGCCCCATCATAAATTGCCAGGGACGGAATAAAATAGAACAACCAAATGGAATTAATACCATGTGAATAGTTGAAATAATTGTCCAGGATAGACATGCAAAACACGCGATCAGAATCCTTGCATCTTAACTGGAACATGCTATATTAGTAATAGCAAAAATTGAATGTGATAGTAAATGTGGAAAGAGTAAATCACTAGTTATATTCATACACTTAAAACAACTGAACATCCTATTCGTGTTCAATCTGGAATATCACAGCCAAGTCTCCAGTTCTTAATATGAACGCTAAAGTCAGAGGGCACATTTTATAATAGCTAGACCAAATTTGATGGACCGGGGAATCCATTGTTATTGAACTAAAATACGTAAAAGCATTTGGTAGTTCCAAAACATGGCCTAAGATTTAACAATATAAGACTAAGTTACAGGAGGTATGAAACACAACTAGGCTCAAGCATACGCAGATAGCCAAATATGACCAGAAAAAAGTAGCAGCATGGAATAGGACCATGATGATGGAATATATTCAGCCATTGCCAACTGAGCTCCCATTGCAAGCGAAGTAGTAGGACATAAAAGAGGCCCAAGTGTGCAGATATTATTATGCAGTAAACAGCAACATCTTCCTACAAGCCAACAGGTATTCTGGGAGTCTTATTAATTTTATCCCATAGTATTATATTCAAGGTACCATAGTTTCCTTCCCAAAAAGTAATATATTCAAGGGGATTCTCTTCTTACTACCAGAATCTGACGCATATAATTTATATGCTCACTATGGCCAAGCTAACTTGTGAAGAAACGTGGTGTGGTTGCAAGCAAACCACAATGACCCTTCTGTTTCCATTCTTCATGCCAAATGGCGATCAAATGGTGTCTTAAGTAGAGGCACGGCACAATTATAAATCGATTATTTATTTCAAATCAGCCTACCACTTATTCAGAAGTCTCTTCCAGGTGGGGAAAAGAAATGCAAAATGGAACTCTCAAAGACTTACCCCTTGCACTTTGAGCAGAGAACATTTCGTGATAACGATAATTTCTTGGTAGCCCCATTGTAAACATCTTCTAAAGACACCTTTAAAGTATGCACCACATCCTCACCACGTTTCTGTCTGCGTACTCTTGAGCTGCTACCTTAAAACCATAAAACCTAGTGTAACTAAAAAAATGCATAGAAAAATCAAGGACATACTTAAGATAAATATTTTGCATTACCCCCAAAGGCACCACCACCAAAAAATTGCTCAAATATGTCAAATGGATTATGGAAGTCACCGCCTCCTCCCATACCCTCCTTGAGACCATCTTCACCATATTGGTCATAAATATCCCTCTTCTCTGGGTCACTAAGTACTTCATAAGCTTGAGATAATTCTTTGAACTGCCAGATTCATGAAATGATTATCAAAACAAAACTAAATTATCCAAATTCAAGCAAGTAAACAGTGTATCCTAAAACCTTTTCTGGGTCTCCACCCTTGTCAGGGTGGTTCTTTATAGCAGCCTTCCGGTATGCTTTTTTGAGCTCATCTTGGCTTGCGGTGTTAGAGACTCCAAGTACCTCATAGTACTTGGTGTTGTTGCTCCTCCTTGGTGCACGCCCAAACATGCCTATAGATCACAGTACTTCTGCAAAGGTAAATTCCACTGGATCAACTAAAAAGGTACCCTCAAATTGTACCAATTTAACAATCCTTATGATAATAGAAGTAAAAGAATGAACAATTATGTATTGCTAAAATAGCAATTCACTTCCACAAACACGAAGCGTTTATACACATTCATAATATACAACTAGAAAATCAGTCTAGCCATCTCATCAGACCCAATAACAGAAATCTACACATTTGCTTCTTAATAGGTACGAAATTCTGATCACCCATATATTCCCAACCACCACGAACTCACGCACGCATGCCTTCCCATGCAACCAAACAATTCCAAAAAATTCCCCGGCCCCCCCTAATCGAACCCAAATGAACCATCCACCTTGCACCAACTGAGCCGAACAGGCTAACAGAGCGGCACGGATCAAGCGAAAAGGCACTCGTTTTTCCTGCGGAAAAAAGCGCAGGCGCGATCTAATCGACCTCTGCCACCGTACGACAATGAAAGATCGGATTTTGGTTAGGTGCTGTACCTGAATCGGTAGAACCTAGGACGAGGAAGATGACGACGCAGAGGAGCAGTATACAGCCGCTCAACTCACGCGACGGAGAGAGAGAGCGCTGAGTCTGTGGCTGTGCGGCTTTATGCGCGCCTGACCCATCATTCCGGGTTCGCTTGCTTGCTTCGGCGCTTTATGAAATCCTGACCGTTCGGTGGAGCCAACAGGTGGCTCAGATTCGTTTGGGACGTTCCCGTGCTGGCTGGACACCAAATGGGTGCCAGCGAAGTTGCCGTCTCGTGAAACAAGTGACAACCTCCGTGTACGAAATAAGCGGTGCATGCAATCTGTTGTGACTAGCAAGTACAGTAAACCGCAGTTCATCGAGTTTGCTACCACAGATTCACATTGTAGTTTGAATTAGTATACTTCAGGTTGAGCCTCCTCGACACTGTATCGTATCCGAAACAGGATCAACCTATGTAGAAACTGCAGTGGATGAAAATCAAGGTGTTATTTGGACAACATGAACTCAAATTGAATTCGTTATGGCTTGAGTCATTTGGCAGTCATTTTCATCAATAGCTTCATGCTAGAACGTGTCACCATACATTGATCAATGCCAGCTGGATGTCAAGCATGTTTTTTTCGAAGGATGGATGTCAAGCATGTTGCTTATATTAATAACAGAAATTGCACTCCACGGTGCTTCGTGAGAAAGTACTTTTCTGATTCTTCTGAATCAAGAAGCAATACATTGACAACAGTCCGAATGGCGAACACTGTTACTTGCATGGTAATAATGTTCTTGACCCTAACTGATAGTGATAACTAGCTTACAACATGTTGTCAGCATGCTGATTTTAACACACATATATGAACCTTACTTCTGCATCTATTACTCAAGACAGAACACAACACTTATTTCTATGTCCAAGTCCAAAACAACTTCTAATCTTAATACTGCTAGCGGACTGCATCCGAAGCTACACTGTTACAGTTTCAACAGCGGCTTGTACTGATCAGCTGTGTGATAACAGGTAGTCCTAATGCACAAAACATAAAAGAATGCCATCGACCTTAAGGGTCGGAGATGGTTCGTGACGGCGACGACGCCGGTGGCTGCTGATCATCAGAGTCGAACATGTCCGGCGGGAGGTCGCCGAAGTAGCTCGCCGCATGCCGATGCTCGATCCTGTTGCCGTCGTGCATGCCAAAGAATGGAAACATCACCGGAGCGGATTGCAGCAACGGGAGCAGCTCCTGGTTGGCGAGATCATCCATAGCGTCGGCGTTGAGGAACCAGGGTGTGGTGTCGCCACTCCCCAGCATCCCCGGGAAGTCAAGCAGAGGGTATTGAGGCTGATAGAGCGGCATCTGTGGTGGGAACAGAGAGGCCGCGTTTGATGAGCTCGTTTGGCTGTCGGTGGCCAGTGGCACCGGCGGCTGTGCTCCAGCGAAACTGAAAAGTTGAGAGCCTGTCTGATCATACGAGACTGGTACAGAATTCTCGGCGTCCAACAACGGTGTTCCCGCATGATCTTGGCGGCTGGAGGAGCTGCCCTCAAATGGAACCAGATCAAGGAAGGGACCCTGATGACAACAATTTTTTGCATCAAGAAACTTATATTCGGACGAGGAGAAATTATACAATGGAGCCCGAAGAATGCAAACGGTGCATGATCATTTCTCTGAAAATATCATCGGCGAATAGCGAAGAAAAGGAATGAGCAATGTGAGTTGCGAGTGCTTACCACGGCCGGCTGCGGCTGCGGAGAAGATGTAGCCTCTGCCTTGACGCTGCGGTTCCTGCTGGACGGGACGGGAAAAGGCGTGCGCAGGAGCCGACCGGCGGGCCGCTTCTGGCGGGTGCCCCCGAAGTTCTTGATGTCGTTCTCCGTCATGTCCGGCAATGGTCTTGCGTCTGATGAGCACGCTTGGCCGTCAGTTGCAGGCACAGCCGGCAGGAGTGCTCCCTCGAAACCGAGAAGTTGAGAGCCTGTCTGATCATACGGCACTAGTGCAGAATTCTGGGCGTCCATGAATGATGTCGCTGCACGATATTGGCCACCGGAGGAGCTGCCCTCGAATGGAACTTGGTCCAGAAAAGGGCCCTGATGGCAGCACATAATTCCAGTAAGCAAATTACATTCATACGAAGGGGAAACAAACAAAATTGTACACCAGCGAATACGTACTGAAGATGACCCTTTCTCTGAATTGTACAATAGTTGAGCACTGAAGAAATGGAGTGACCGATGCTGTTTTTAGGTGCTTACCAGGGTGAGTCGCGGCTCCAGAGAAGAGGCACCCGCAGCCTTGGAGCTGCCGTTCTTGCCGGACTGGCCGGGGGAAGGCATGCGCAGGAGCCTGGCGCCCTCAAAACCGAGAAGTTGAGAGCTTGTCTGATCATACGGGACCAGTGCAGCATTCTGGGCGTCCATGAATGATGTTGCTGCACGACATTGGCCACTGGAGGAGCTGCCCTCGAATGGAACTTGATCCAGAAACGGGCCCTGATGACAGCACAAATTTCCGTTAAGCAAATGACAGCACAAAATGTACACTAGCGAATGCGCACTGCAGATGGTCCTTTCTCTGAATATTATCGTTGTTGGGCACTGAAGAAAGGGAGTCATCGATGCTACTTGCAAGTGCATACCAGGGTGAGTCGCGAGACTTGCGACTCCAGAGAAGAGGCAACCGCCGCCTTGGCTCTGCGATTCTTGCCGGACCGGGCGGGGAGAGGACTGCGCAGGAGCCTGGCGATTTTCTTCTGGCGAGTGCTCCAGAAGTTCTTAACGTCGTTGTCAGTTCTGCCCGGCAAGTAGGTAGCGATCCTCGCCCACTTGTTCCCGAACTGTTCCTGCAAGTCCAGCACCACCCGCTCTTCCTCGGCAGAGAACTTGCAGCCCCTGTTGCAAAGGGATTCATCGCATTACCGAAATTCGATCAACCACGCACAAAAATGCAGACGGCAACAAATCAGTGCAATGCAGCGCACGAATTATAAAGTGGTTGGTTCGGATCAGAGCAGCCTAAACCCGTGCAAAATGCAATTTTACGAACTAGGATCGCTTCAATTGCATAACTGTAAATGCATAACAGTGCGCTCAAACTAAGCAGAGAAGAAAACTGAATCAAAGTGGGGGAAATCGAAGAGAAGGTCGGCGCTCACGACTTGAGGTTTGGCCGGAGCTTGTTGACCCAGCGGAGGCGGCAGGATTTGCCGGTGCGCGGGAGGAGGCCTTTGGATCGAATGGAGCTCCAGTCGTAATAACTTCGTATAGCAT
>LAPY01001329.1:110913-127836 GCA_000970635.1 Eragrostis tef
GGGCGAGGCGCTCACGGTGTCCGCCATCCTCGAGGCGCCCGGGGAGGTGGTCGCCAAGTCAGCGCACAGCACGCTGTACCGCGCGGGGCTCAGCGCCGGGGAGTCCGTCGCGCTGCTCCGGTTCGTGCGGCCCGCATGCGCCGCGGGCGCCGAGGAGGCCGTGGCTGGGCTCTACGTCGGCCCGCGCGGGGAGAAGCTGCTCGTGCACCCGTTCTACGCCGCTGGCTCGCTCCGACGGTTCTTGCAAGGTCTGTGCTCCTCTACGTCACTTGCGTTCGACCCAAGTTAGCATTAAGACAAATCATGCGAAATGCTTTGCATACTTGTTTACTCGGGAGTTGGTAAGCTTTGCTAGCATACGCGCGACGTGGCTTGGAATTTACAACAAAAATTAAACTTTTACTCAAGTCGAGATGATTAGTTGCTTCTGTGATCTGATCGCTGCGATGAAAGGCGATGCAGACAATGATGCTGCAAGGATTAAGCAAATCGTTGGGGACAATGTTACAGCCTTGCAGGGTGGTTTTGGTTACTTTTAGCCATGTGTCTTCACTGTTACACTTCGTCCTCTTGTCGTTAGCTAAATGGGACAGCTTATAAAGTTAATTTTGGGTTGTATAACACTTTCAAGCTTTTAAATGTTGCCTGTATAATTTTGGTGACATGGTACTCTGTCAAATCAAAGCTTTGGAGAAAAGAGCTCTTTCCAGGCTTATTTTTCTTATTAAATAGTCTATTCATAACTTAATCTGGGCATTATGTTGGTGCTGCTTCCGAACTGTCTGCGTTCTGCTGCATCTGTCAGCTCTCGTTTTCAGATTAGTTGTTGAATCATATTCCTTGATTGAATATAGATATGTTGAGCCATCAATATTTCAAGTAGAGAAATACCTGCATGAATAGTAATTCTTGCTTGCTTAAAGGATACGACATGGGCAGTTTTTGTGCCATAAACTTTTGTAGTTTATGTTTCACTGTATTATTGTGCGCCTGTAGTGAACAGTTTTTTTTTTTTCTATACTGTACTAGGAATTTCATTGTATGTGTTTTCATTTTATAAGTTCTGATCTTTATCTGTTCCTCTTACCTGCAGAAGGAATCAATGATTCTCAGAGATGGGAGATAATTTGCAAGCTATCCATTGGTATCGCCAAGGGATTGGACCACCTCCACACAGCATCGCAGAAACCGATAATTCATGGCAACCTCAAAACCAATAACATCATGCTTGACGCTGATTTCCAGCCTAGGGTATCAGACTTTGGCCTCTACCTCCTGCTGAATCCTGCTGCTGCCCAAGAGATGCTCGAGACATCTGCAGTGCAAGGGTACAAGGCTCCAGAGCTGATCAAGATGAGGGACGTCACCAGGGAGAGCGACATCTACAGCTTGGGGGTAATTATGCTCGAGATGCTTGCTCAAAATGAGGTGCCAAATGATCAGCCCCCCAATGCCCGTGACATCCATTTGCCTGCCTCTTTCAAAGATCTGGTTCTCGAGAGGAAAATAGCAGATGCGTTTGGTTCCGAACTTATCCAACAAAGCAAGAATTCTGGGAAGGAAGAGAATCTTAATGCGTACTTCGAGTTGGCAACAGCTTGCTGTAACCCATCACCCTCGTTGAGACCGGATACAAAGAAAATACTCAAACGGCTTGAAGACATAGCAAGATAATAGCTGCTCGGTGGAGTGTGGTGTTACAGCAGGATAGCTTTAGATCTGCTAATGTATTGCCTAATCCACCGAAGGACAACAGGGGTTTGTATTGGAGCGTTGAGGATAGTGACGACAATTTAGGGGCAAAACAAACATTGTATAGAGTATAGTTTCCACGTAAGCAGAGGAACTGATCCGAACACATAATGTGGGTGCTTTCGTCGCGAGAACTTCTATAAGATCTTAATCGCATCGGTTTTCCCTGAAGATTTTCTTGATTGCCATTTGCCATTTGGCTTGCCTGAATTGACAGTACCTGCTTAACATGTTCATGCTTGCCGTGCATCGCATCAGACAGGCTGCTGCTTCTGGCGTCCTCGCAAAAAGAAAAAGAAACCAGACCGTGACAGCAATCATACAATGAGGTCAAAAGGGATGCCCGGGCCTCCGCGCCTACGGTCAGTTTGTCATCCATTCGCCATCAACAATCGTTCATCTATCTTTCCACAAAAACTTGAGCAATGAAGTACGTCGGCCCTTTTGGAGGCACCAACTAGTGACATCCTTTCAACGTCTCTTTACTGCTCGGCTGCTGGCCTCGAAAGTCGAAACTTCAATTCTTGGCGGTCCCAGACGTGTTACCTTTAGTACTACTAGTAGTGTGTTAAATTACCCTACCTCATTGTTCAAAAAAGAAAAATCCCTACGACGTCTACCGTGCCTTTCCAAGTTGCGCAAGCCAATCAATGCTAGCAAAAAAGTGAGACGGTGTGCCCTTTTTTACTCTAATCCCAATATTTTTCTTCCACTATGCAAAACCGTTTTGGGGGGTTGGGGGGGGGGGGCACATAGTAATGCACATCAGAGTGACTTTCGTGCGCCGTCGGGGGTCATCCCATGGATACTATTTGTATTTTGACAACACTCACTAACAGATTACAAACATCAGGATGTTCTCGCAAAAATAAAATAAAATCATGATGTTAATCACCTAACCAAAATAGAGAACGAGGACGGAAACAGACGTTTTTGTGTTATAGATCCCAAATCTTTACCATTAGCAATGGTTCCAAATTCAGCATGAAAGGGACAGCCCTCGAAATCGGGGCTGCCATGGCTGCCACCATGTGGCGTGACAGTCAGAATTCAGACGACGATCCTGCCTGACCCAAGTAATCATGTAAACAAGTCGGGCAATCTTTGACAAACAATGGGGCAGATTTGTTTTACTAATTAGTAACCTCTTCCATGAAAAAGAAAGGAATTCTGAAAGAAATTCCCCATGTGCTGTTGTTCGCAGCACGTGCTTTCATCGTGCACGGCACAGATCCGACCGAAAGTCACTGCAGCACAGCCAGCCAATCCAATCTCGGACATAGCGAGAACAGATTAACGTGTCGACGTCCAACACACTGTACACGTGATTTTCCCACGACAGGACAAATAAAAATGTGGTAACATTGAAAACATACCCACAAACATTGCAACCTGGAACTTACATGTAAACATCATTTTTTGTATATTCCAGACTATTTTAGAGTACCTTGCATAAGGCAGCATGATATAACAATACATTGGATGAAATCTACAAACAGCACATGGGGCTTGTTCTACAATTATTCAGTCCCAGCGCGAGGAGTCCACTGCAAAGAGCCTCAGCATCACAGGTACTGCCGGAGGCTCTCACCGCTGAGGGTTTCCATCTCTCTCAAAATCTCTTGGGACAAAGTCTTCACAGGCAGCTCCACGTCCTCCAGTAGTTCACCAAGGAATGGGATGGTCTCCGGGAGAAGAACGATGTACTCCTCCTTCAGATGTTGGACCATGTACCTGACAACCTTCAGGCCCAGCATTTTTGGGCGAATATTATCACTTCTAGTCTGCATCAGCACCTGCAATTTTATGATTAAGCTGTAAGGCTTTGGGGTACATAATGATTTCTAGTTAACAAGATGCATTGTTTCTTGTTTTTAGGTCACTTAAAATCTGTGAATAATCACCAAATTTGCCCAGTTCGTTATCAATAATTCATGAAGTTACTATTCGGTTCCTACCTCATGGTTAAGAGGCTTCCAAAGAACATCAGATCGTGCAGTAACTGCCATTTGCCCTAAGCACAAAACAATAGTTTCATCAACTTCTTCAACCGATGGAGTATCAGGAACTGACTCAATGGATTCCGGTGGTTCCGCAACGAACTGACAAACAATAGGTTTCAAAAGACTCTGCAAAAGCAACGAACAAAATATATTAAGATATCATAGATAAAAGTTACATGGAAATAATAATAAAAAAGGGGCAATGCATGGTCCAGTACAGGTATGGTGCAGCAAGCATGCTAGCAGTGATAAAGGGACACATGTAAAAGGAACTGACCTGGAAATTAGAGGAATCAAGGATCTTCTGTTCATTATCATAAAGGAAACACTTGTGCAAGGATTTCAATATAAGTGCTCTTAAATTCCACAGTTTTGGTCCCAATAATTTATCCTTTTGTTCGACTAGATCATCTTCAAGCTTTGCCTTCTTTTTCTTCTTTTGCTTGGAACTGACCAAGGCACCATCCTCTGACAGATATTGAACAGATCCCTCAAGCAGGTACTTGAAGTAAGGTGTAAACAAGGACCTTCACAGACAGATTAAATTGTTAGGGACAAAGAAAATGTACAGCAGTTCATAGTTAACAGTAGTATGCAATAGTTGCAGGTTGTGAACAACAGTGAGCTATAACAAAAATTGATCAATACCTGTGTTGTTCAGCGAGTTTGTTGACCAACTTGTAGAAAACAATCGCACGGTCTAGACTTCTCTTTGATGAGGACTGTTCAACTTCAGACTCCGCCCATTCCAAAGTACGAAGAAAAAGAGGCCTAAAAGTGGCCTCAGTAAGCTTCATAGTAAGAGTGATTATGGCATGGATAATACTTTGCTCCGCCATATTTATATCCCTCAAATTGTCACGATGTTGGCGACGAAGATCAAGTGCAGTTAAACAATGTTCATATATTCTCGAATGGTACGTCCCTATAGCGAGCCGATCCATTGTACCAATTAGATTTGCAAGCATTTGAAATGCTAATGAAAGGCTTGCTTCGCCGCATTTCGCAGCCATGGAGTACATATTCAGTAAAGGTGGAAGAATAAGGCGGACCTGCAATGTAAATAGATTCAACAAAAAAAAAAATTAAATTCATTGTTCATCAACTGGGCAAGAAAATTTAAAAATAAATCAGGAGGGAACATACAGGAACTCTTTCGGTGAGGAGATTGCGGACAACTGCTGCTTTTGCATCTTTCCTCCAAATATGGATTAACAAATTCGCCAAGCTTTTGCACAATCACCTCAACTGTTGATAGTACGGACAGTAGCATAGTTATAGTTTGGTTAGATAGTCTAGCAGAAGTTCTGGTGCAACCATCAGCATAATTTCCACTAGGGCAGCATGACACCTGATGTGATCTCAGCATCATATTTTTCATGATTAATGGGAGCTGCGGTAATGCTTTTGATCCGAGCACATTTATCAGAGAGCCTGCAGCATGAATTAACCCAGAAGAAGAAACTTCATCAACGGAGCCAATGTGATTAATTATTGTTGCAAGGCAGTTGCTATAAGCAGGATTATCAGAGGGATATTCTTTCGCTAGTGTTTCAAGTGCCGAAACAGCAGCAAGTTTCACCGAAGTGTCCGAGTCAACCCCTCTGTCAATCAACTCCAGAATCTTTAAGCACAATTCGGTGAAACAAGGGCCAGAGCTCTTGTCCAATTTAATGGTAGAAGTAAGAGAACTATGCTTCAGTTTTCTTGCTTTCCTTTGTTTGTTCTGTACCAAGCTGTTTCCTCTTGCCGTTTCGGATAATATCCCAAGCGTCTGCTTAGAAAGGTACAAATCATTTGGCATTGCATGAGACAACAGGTCATTTCAAGAACTAAATTAGCGACATACTATAGGTAACACAGAATGAAGTTCTTTAAACAAAACATACCTTTCTTTTCACTACACTGTCTGAATGATCCAACAACTGAGTAATTCCGCTAAAATATGTGGAAGCACTCATCCATCCTGTAATTGTTTTGAGCACTCTATTTGCATTGTCTCTGACTTCTTTTATAAGATCACCAGAATTATCCCTTTTCTTGCCTTTGGTAAACACGGTACACAAGACAACTTCCTCCATAAGTGCTTGAAGTGAACCCTAAAAGAGCCCAATGAGTGAAGGCAGTGTCATTTTTACTAGCTAGGATACCCACAGTGAAATGGAACAGAACATAGATCAAAATGGCAATACAGAAATATTTCAACCATAAGAAATACCTGGATAAAATCAGCAGCTTCCTCGGATTCAAGTTCAAAAT
Source organism: Eragrostis tef (assembly GCA_000970635.1). NCBI lineage: Eukaryota > Viridiplantae > Streptophyta > Magnoliopsida > Poales > Poaceae > Eragrostis > Eragrostis tef. The sequence continues at coordinate 116,928 of LAPY01001329.1, forward strand.
GCAACTCTGTATCTTCCAGCTTTAACAAAATAAATCTCATTGCCAAATGCATCACTTGAGGCAGACCTTGTTTCTTCTGCAACCTGATTTCTTTTAGCAGCTTACTCAAACAAGGAAACCACAATTTATATGAATGTTGGTCTGTCACACTGACTGCCAATCCATATTCCCATTCTTGAGGTATGGTACTCAAGGAAGGATGTGAAATACGCTCAATCAATGAGTGGAATAGATGCATGATCACAGTACTCAAACTATTTTCTGTTCCCAAGGTCCTGAAAAAAGGTATAATAAATTTAGCTAACTGATCAATATACATATATCGGGTTGCTCATGAACATAGGTAAGTACCTCAAGAGATAAACCATAAGTGTCAAACGCCTATGTTCTGAAATGTCCGCCAAAGCTTTAATGAATATCTGCAACAGCATCAACGAGCAGACTATTAACTCATTGCTCTACGGTCAAGAAAAAGGAAGATGGGGAAATTCAAGGAAACTTCTAAAACCTGAAGAAGCTTTTCAATACTTGTGGTCCTTGATAACCAACATGGAACTATGACAGATAACAAATCCTCCAAGACACGTTGTGAATGGCTGTCATCCTGCAACAGTAACACGAAAGAAGAAAAAAAAAGATTAATATAGATGTACAAATAAACCAAACAGGCATGGTGGTGATAGTTTCACAAGGAAATCAAAAGATATAATTATTGAAAAAATATTGTAACTACCGGATATGTTGTTTTTTTTATAGGAATACTAAATTTGGGGGGGGGGGGGGGGGGGGGGGGGGGGGGGGCGCACTTTAGAAAGAGGTATGTGAAGTAAACTGCAGTAACATTATCTAAGAGAAGGCCCATAAACTGCAGTAACATTATCTTCTACTAGAAAACTACACAAACCTGTTTTATGGCATCCCCAATAGCAACAAACAAATCAACAATGCTTTCTGAAACTAGTTCAGGGCAAGCCTTTGCCACAGAAGCAATCAATGAAAAGCCATGGTTCCGAGTTGCTACATCCTTGACCGATCGAACACAACTGATAAGCAAATCTATATTTGAGCTGTTGAGCACTGTATCCTGCAAATAGGCATATACCATGAATCCAAACCAAAAAGAAAGCCACCCCCAAAAAAATAGATTAAGCAATTAAAAATCGGCAAAGCAAAGTACATTGTGACCCGATTGATCTGTTATATCTTTGAGGACCAATAGTACCAACTGCTGAGCTTCTTTTACAGAGGTATCATGTTTGTACTGACCAACTATACCAGATATCCATTGATCAGAAAGGAGATTCGATAGAATTTGGAAAAGTGGTTGCAATAAACATGACCTGAAAGAAGGGTGCCAGGTTAGCTACATATGACATAGGAACCACAAATTAGAGTTGCGTGGTACCCCACCTTTGATTCAAATCTTTCTTAAGAAACAAAATATCTAAAAGTGAAACCAGAATAGAAGCTACAGCATTTTCTCCAAAGAATTCTTCAAAACTGTTAAATCCATCTTGATTCTGATCTTCCTTTCTCTTTATTCTTTTTGAACGTCCCTTTGTTCCATCAATCGTTAAAATTAAGTCAACAATTTTCACCACAGTGGAAGCATGAACCTGTCATAAGAACAGCGAGGTAAGCACCAATCAAAAGTGGTACATACTTGCACATATTACCAAAACTCATTTTATGCTTTTAGAAGAAGAATAAATTCTAAGAATATATGTAACAGCTTTGCCTATTCAATTAATAGCATTGTTATTGAAGCCAGCAAACCCAAATAACAATACCCAAATAACTTGAATGAAAAAACAACTTGGCATGAATGCCAAAAATCAAAGTAAGAAAGGAAGCGAAATAAAGGAGTAACAGAGAAAATTAACAGCCAAGATGTAAACGAAAGAGCCTGCCAATGATTTCATTGTCTCCATTAAATATTTTAGAACAAAGGGAAATTGATGCATTTAGAGTTCTGGGCCATATGATTTTGCTTAGACTAAAGGAAGAAAAAAGAATATGGTATAGAAACGAACATTGATACGCAGCAGAGCATCCCGTGTGGCATTTCGTATTTCGAAGTTCTCAGTTCGAAACAAGGAAATAAGGCGTCCAAAAACTTTTTCCTGCAGAAGCATATGATGGAGGTAAGTACAACATTTATGCTGGCTCATGTGTACCTAATCTAATTGCTGTAGTCATATATATGGCAGAAACAATAACCTCAACAGATACATACGTCAAAGAATCAGTACAATTTGGGATCAATCACAAGTCAAAGGAGCTGTGCAAGTCAAGATCAAACAATTCAAAGATATAGAATTTGGAAATAAACATGTGACAGAGACCCAGGTAGTTTTAGGCTTACAGCCATGCTCTAGAGCACAGCAAAAAACAACAAAAATTCAGGAAAAAGTAATCACCATCAATAACTGCAATCAGATTCTAAAAATAGGCTGATTTTTACTGAAGAATCATACACAACAAGGAATATAACATACAAACAAACCTTGACATCGGTCTTCAAGTCATCGAAAAACATTGGTTGAAGAGTCCGCAGGACAGTAAGACATGGCATTACAACAACAGGATCATCTGGGGACAAAGCATCGACCTGAAGTTTTATACAATCAGACTTGAATCCAGAGGATAATTTTTTATTTGAAACTAAAATCAAGTTCTCTAACCCTTAAAGCTTTCACAAGAGGTTCGAACATGTTGAAACCAATATTTGCACCAGCCGACGTCGAATATAAAACCTACAGAATATAATAAGTTAACAGATGAGAAGCAAGCATGTGTAATGGGTGTAAAATTGAATGATACATCAACTATACAGGGAAAGCTTACTGATGTGTTTACCTCCAAAAGCAAGCACAAAATATGAATTTCATGGGTGGATAAGATCGGCACAGAATGATGCCTTTTCCAATACTGATCACGGCGGTCTATAAGATCAAAGAACAACGATCTCACTTCTTCTGCCTGAAATAAGATGCTTCCTACACCTTTCAGGACTGACAGAGTCATCAACTGCAACATGTCTCAAAGATATCAACTACCATCCGAAAAAGGTACATGCATATGCATTTGGCTTCCTTTTCATTGTTAGCTAAGGTAAATGAATTGTAAAAAGCAGGTATGCATTTGTGGGTTAGTGTCTGACTTAAAATTACTGAAATACTGACCTTGCCATACGTAGAGAGCTTCATAGCAGAGCGCAAGATGAAATGGAGGAGAGCATCTTTTGTTGGCTGGTCATATCTGAAAATAATAAAAGTAGCCTTACATCCAACTAAAAATTAAGTACACAACCAAAACATATTTCTAGAAGAAAGAACAAATGATCACCTTTCATGAAGGTTGTCAGGAACCATTATGTCTTTACGTGGATTTAGCATAGACGAAATATATGCAGATATAAATCTTGCATCTGATGAGATCATCGTCTTTTGGTTAACCAATGACTCAAGGAACAAACCAAAAGTCGGAGATGACATGCATTGAGGCAAATTGATGTTGTTTCCTGCTGATATGTTAGATTAGATCAGAATGACTGACATAACGACATCAAATTGCTCAAGTTGAAATAACAAGAAAAGAAAGGCTAACAGACCATTTCTTGGTAGAGAAGTGCTCATGCGTTGCCACATCAAATATAGACCCTCAATACATTTAACAGCAGAGGACCTTATATCCTACAATATGAGAATATAACATGTTGGATATATATAAAAAGTAGCTGTAGTCAGCACAGAAAATAAGCAAGCACATAGATTACTATGGAGAATCTTCATACCTTATTATTATGAGAAAGTGGGGGTAATACAGAAGGAAACCCAATTAGAAGTTGCATGCATGTGCTTTCATCCAAGGTACTACTTTCAGAGGAAGCACATTTAGAGCAAATAGAAGCCAGCAAAAGAAGGCTCTCCATTTGAACCTCATCGGATAAATCTACATCAATCCAGGATTACCATTAATAATTAGCAAACAGAAGAAGGTGACGGGATGGGTAAGCTTCTTGAAGGGGGGAGGATAATGATATGAACTATGGGTATGTTTGGTTCTCAGCCACAGATTGCCACGCCTAACATTAGGCTTGCCATAACAATTTTGGCCGGTGTTTGGTTGATGAATAAAGTTAGATTGCCACAGTCACAGAGCTCATCCGCCACAGTTTTCTTCACACGAACTGTGGCGAGCTTTTTCCTCGCCACAGCATGCGCCCGGACGCCACACCTGCGAAAAGCTGCCATGGCCCCACTGAGTTACAGCTGAAGCGCTCCATCCGCTCTCACATGAGCTCCGGCCAGCGATTTTTTTTTAATATAAACAACATGCAACATGTCAGAAGAGCCTGTTGCTTGACCGAATCTCAGTTTAACAAGCTGCAATTTTTTTTTTCTTACCACACTAACTTGCCACACCTTGCTAACCAACCAAACATTCTAATTTTTGCCACAAAGTGTGGTTAGCCACATTGTGGCTAGTACTTAACCTTAGGCGTGGCAAAGTGTGGCCATGAACCAAACATCCTCTATAAGACTAGAAAAACACGCATACAATATCCTGGCTAATCAGTTGCCATAAGCGAACTACACCAAACAAAGGCTCGGAGGTGGCAGAGGTGTAATGCTTGCCGGGCATAGCATCACATGTTACACACATACAGTGTATCATGGATGGCCTTTCATTAAGTAAAAAAAAGAAAATGTGGTTTTGGTGCGCCCATGTGCCCAAGGTCCCCCCCATTCCAAAGGGTAAATGATGTCCTATTGGAAAAGAAAAAGTTCAATACCAAATATTTCCTTACAAGTAAAAGCAAAAGACAAGTAATACCAGTTTATGTAAAGTTTTTTTGGTAATTTAGTGGCCAATGACACAATACATGGACAACAAATGAACTTTTTTGGTACTTTCTGAAAACAACTCACTTCCGGCAGATAGGGCTGTGGGCACCCATGAGCCTAAATAATTTCAGAAGAGGAAATTCATATTCTAATACAACCATTAAGAACGTAAGGTTGGACGACTGAAACAGCTGAAAAATTAGACCAACCAAAACCAAGGCTGAAGGACAGTATCGAGGTTAGACTAGCAACCGCAGCAACAAAGCCTATCAGTCCCAAGCAACTTGAGGTAGTCCAGAGATGAAACATAAAGTATCTGGATAGCCTAGTCATGGTTCTGGAACGTGGAGCTGACTTCCACGCACCCATCCATGGCTAGTTAGGTGATATTCCACTCTTTCTAGTGCCTCTTTTACGAACTCCAAAGTAATGTTTGGTCTACCGAGGTTAGATGGTGGCATAACACCAAATAATGACAATTTCTCATCAAGCATGCTTCGCTCTTGCAGAGAAACAGAACAAACTAAGGAGACAGAGAACAAACATAGCAAACCTTCATCCAGAAAGTACTTCGAAATAAATTGGAAAGGTGCTCCTGTGCAGTTAACAATGAGATACTGAAGGTGCTTCTGAAAGACATTTTTGCCCGGTGATGTGATGAAGAAGATATACAAATCGTCAAGCGTTGTATACCCACCACTGCTTATCTGCATATAATAGAATTAGAACATAGAGCATGACATAGACACAGAAGTGAAGTAAGAAGAATGCTTTATGTTTTGGTTGTTTAACAGTTACATACCATAGAATTTTGTTCAATATAGGAAGACAGCACCCTAAGATTACCCCAAAATATGCACACAAGAATTCTAGCATTCAATGCTTCTAGGTCACTGTTGAAAATATGCTTCACCAATTCTGCACAGAACTTTTCAAGCTTTTCAATGCTTATCTGTAAAGCAAAAAAGAAAGGTCAAAGACTGAAGAACATTGGGCACTCTTTCAAAATTTCAACACTGGATAGTGAAGCATATGCAAATACCTCATCACCAATACCATTATCTTTGGGCTGAATGTGATACCATTCATCCTTCAGAGCAGGCAAACAAGCTTGGCAGAAACCCATTTGCTCCTCCAAAACTGAAGAGGAACCAAAAAATAATTAAAAAATAAAAAAAAAACATTCCAGATGACTGTGTTAGCATAGTATCTCACACATCTCCAGGTAAAGAGAAATGCCAAAATAATAAAACATCAGATACTCCAACAGTAGGATATCACAGCTGTTGAGGATTTAAAATTAAAAGAAAGTAAATAAGCTACAGAAATAGGAAAACAAATAGCAGGGTTTGGCATTACAATTATCATAACTACGACCATAGATGGTTTAGAATATGGACATACCTTCAGAAGGAGCAACAAGTGTTTGCAAAACTATAAGTAGAAACAAAGTTCTGGAAAATCTACTTCCATTCCCACAGTTAATCAACCACTCCACATGCTTATTTGGGTCTGCTTGGAAAGTTTCAGAAAACGCTTTGATGGTCTTCATGTTAATCGAAGCAATGGAATCTGGATCAATGTTCTGAAACATAAAGAGTGCAATAATTAGGTAAAACAACGTGATGGGGCTCAATATAGTTGGAAACATGAAAAGCTGTCTAGTACAAAACTTACCTTCATTTCATCAGAAGCGATCTCATCATATACAAGAGAAGAACTTGTGTAGAATTCCCATTGCATTTTTTTCGCTAGCTCCAAGGCTTTCAAGTTTACCCTGAAGGTCTGTGTTTCCATTTCAACATAAAAAGTGAGAACATGCAGCAAACTATAAATGTGGGACATGGTGATAAGAGATAACTAGCAAACCTTTGGATGAACAATAAGGAGAGGAAATACTACTGTGGCTATATCATTCACTTTCTTCATGTGATGTCTTTGATATTCCATAACCATCTTTTCCAGGCACAAAACAGCAACATCAGAAGCCTTTGATGCTTTTGAACCTCCTGAGCAACATAAAAACAAAATTTATATAGCCCCCATACAAGCATATGTGAGATTGTGGAAAAGAATTACTTTGCAACGTGGTACAACTCAAAAAGAAAAGGTTTCATAAGAAGGTTCAACATATGAGGACAAACAAACATAGAACTAGCTTAATCTTACAACTCTGGCACAAACGCTTATCTTTAGTTCTCTATGGTGGCCAAGGCTAAACTCATTATTACTTGTACTTATCAAAATCCCAACGACCAATATTTTAACGTCTACATGAATGAAGTAGCATTAATTTCCAGCGTTTTATACAAGGTGAACATCATTCTGTCTACAATGTCTTGTGTGATGACACTGGTAGAAACAAAGCTATATCAATAATTATTCAGTCTATGCCCTATTTTGCAGAGCTCCAGCTTCAAAAAACCCATGGATTTGTTGGAGCTGCTCATATCTAGCTCCAGGAATCCATGGATCTGAAGCTGTGGATGGATTAAGGGTATGGTTAAGTCATATTGTTCCTAGCTTAAAATAAAAATAAAAATTATAAACACTTTAATTATCTTATAAACTAATCCAGCTTGGATCTCGGAGCTGGAGCCTATCTTCCATATGAAGTCACAAACTAACTCGCCAAAGAGAACAGCGAACAAATAAGCATTCAAGAATACTACCCACCTTTGGTAATGACTTTGACGCATCTGTTAAGCAAATCATTATATCCTTTTAGAAGGCTATCAGGATTGGCAACAGCAGCTAGTCCTTCTATAGATAAGGCAGCTTGTACAACAGTAAGATCGTCGTCATACAGACTGCGTAATATCGCATCTTGCATGTTGATAAACTTCTACAGAAAATCAGGAATAAAAATAACATAAGCCAGCAGATCATCACTTGAGAAAGCTTCAACACAATAAGAACACAGGAATTTACCTTTGGATTTAGGGTACTGTTGTTAAAAATGCCAGATGCAGCAATTTTCGATAGAGCACACTGCCTGACCGTAGCCTGTGTCAGGTATGAAATTGCAGGCTTCAAATACCAGAAGCGATAACAAGGTGATTAAACAAAACGATAACAAGACAAACTGATTCAGCCAAATTGGCTACCTAAAGTAATTTACTTGTAATTCACCAAAGGTGAGGCCAAGTAATTAGTCTGGAAGTTGATTAAAGTTTCCATCAAGAAGTAAAATTCACACCAAGTGACTCCATACCTTTGGATGGTCCAGACTGAACCAAATGTTGGAGTCGGATATTTCAGTTGGTGTGCTCTTGCTCTCATCAAACACTAAGCCGAACAGCTCCGACATAGAATCCCCTTCCATTGGGTTAATTTCAGAATTCTGATATCAATGATATAAATAAATATCACAGTTCCACATAGAGAAGAACAAGAACAGGGAGGACAAAAAAATGAGTGGAAACCGGTGGTAAGGAATATGAAATAACATATGAAAAGTGTGTCATCTTGTACCTGGAGAAATTTACGAATAGCATCATGTAGCTCCAATGGATATTTTCTTTCGAAGGCGTTCAAGATTCTCTTGGCCCATATTCCTGAAGAACAATAAATCATCGGTTCACCGGGAAAGATCATGTCACAGATGATAACTGTTCAAATGAAATACTACTTCTAATAGAGGACTTTGAGAACCAATGTGGCAATGTATGCACAAAGAGACGACACAAGATCGTGTGATTCATTAAAAACCGAATTAAAGCAGGTTACCAGTTTGATTTATGTCTTTGTTTCCTGCAGCCTGCGACGTCTTCATACAGTGGCCAAGCACCTTGAAGACAATCCTTTCAACAATATTCTTCAGTGGTATAGTCTCAATAGTCTCAATCAGGTGTTTTTGGCAGAGATCATCAGAGGTACTGTCCACATGCAAAAGAGTCAATGATCCATATAACGCCAGGAAGATACAAGAGGGCAAAAACAAATACACAAAAAAATCACCTGTAGTCAATCAATGATTCAATATAAACCCTAATGAATTTCTCGATGTTGTACTCATTGGATAACGCAGAAAGCACGCCAGAAAAATCCCTGAAAAAAGTTAGCATAAAAGGAAAATGCTTAATTGAGCCAGAAGCGAGGTAAAAAAAAGAGAATATAACTTGCAAAAAAAAAGAGAATATAGCGTTCATGGTAAGAAAAAACAAAGTGTCAACCTTATGTCTTTTAGAATCATTAAAGGCTTTTTAGGGAAGTCATGGACCGATTGTGACTGCAAAATAAACAGGCAGATCATCAACTCTATTGGGTTCAGTACTTACATAAAAGGGAAGCTTTTTCAAAAGGGTATATATGACAAGAAGTTACATCAAACCTGAACAAGACTTATCATAGCCATCACTGTGACACGAAGCCATGGCAAGTCAATTGACTCCAATGCATCATGTTGTGCAGTCCTTGCAATAAAGAAAATCAAATTTTGAACAAGTTTAGGTGCTAAAGTTGCCCGGGTTGCCAATACTCCAACAATCATCAGAGCGCCAGCCTGATCATTAAGAATCAACCACAATAATATTAATACAATTTAGCATTCAAAGCATGCCCTGAAGAATGCTTGAGGTCAAGTGGATCTGAATCCAGTAAGCACAATAAAAGGTCGATAATGTGGTATATGATAAATACCAAAATCTCCATCAGGCATAGCAGGTTAGAAAAGGAAAGAAAGTTAACGGGTCAAATGTTGAAATAGAATACGACAAAAGTTACATTGACTCAAGCTAACCTTATAATCTTGGTCTCCAGTCATTGCAGGATTAAGTGAATCAAACACAAACCCCACTACCCGCTGCACTATATCTGTGTCAATCTTGGGGACAGCACCCAAGCACTCCACAATTACCGCAGTGCAAAAGCAGACAACCGTCCTTGAGTGATTGAAATCCTTCGTTGGCGTAACCTGGATGTAAACAGAATCACAAATTAGATGGCTCCAAAAGCATGGCAGCAGCCTACAGTGGAAAAAAAAAAGAAGTAACTTTTTGACTTACATAGTTGCAGAGAGTCTCTAGCACAGCCTTATCACGGATGCACTGCTGCACTAGAACACTCCTGGGAGGTGGTGCGCCTGAGGACTTCACGCCATCAAGAAATGCCCATTTACTATTCCTGCAAACACATCATCAAGCAGACAATAAGACGATACGGATAAAGGGAGGAAAAAAGTGTAAAGCCGGAGACAATACACTCACCCTAAGTTGACCAACTGCACAATCCGGACAAACGCATGTGTATCATGGTACGGTAGTGCACTCAGCAGCAACTCATCCAAGTTGTGTACATGCACCCTACATAAAACATTCCCACCAGCAACAAAAGGATAAGCTATAAATCGTACAGAACCATGAAACTGGTAGATAAGCTTTGTTCGTACATGTATCGGCGGATAAGGTATTCCAGGGTTTTGAGGGCAGCCGGAAGCTGCAAATATCCAGCTAGAAGTCGAAGGTAGGTGGATATAGACTTGTTGATCTTGTCATTCTCCTTGGGAGTCAGCTGCTCACGGTTCACCTCAAGGCTAGTCTCACTGAACAGAGTGTTGCTGTACTTCGCAAATCTCTCGTCCAAAGTAGCAAGGTGCTCCAACCCTGCAAGGCAATTTGATTCAGAATGTGCAACGGAAGAGGAACCGGTGATGCAAGTGCCTCATATGCAATAACATAGTTTGATTTGATTTGCGACAGTAATAAAGCTTCACGATACCAGGAATAATAACTGCCAAAGCATGCAATTTGGTCTAACGGTATCATCCAACAATTAGCAGCTACTCCAGAGAAAACTCAGGCGAGAAAATGGTTGGACTACCCAAGGACCACAAATTAGAGCCAAACAATCAGATCGTAGATGGAGAATATGGTTCTAACGAGCTCAAGCTAACCAAACATTCCGCCAAATACTGTTGTTCAAGTAAAATTGTGCTAATTCTATAAAGGCAAAGCAAACAAGCGACAGTGTACTGTGAACAGTCGGGTCATCTGTTACGGATACGCACCGGAAAGGGCTATGGGGAGGATGGCGCGGATGCTGATGTCGGCGGCCTCCTT
>LAPY01001330.1:9354-22737 GCA_000970635.1 Eragrostis tef
GGGAGCTGCCCGGTCTTCTCCGCCCTTGACGAAGACGCATCCGCTCCTGTTGCCTCAGTGGGCGCCGACGCACGGCGCGGGTGGGGGTGGAGGATGTGGGCGTGGTAGGCGGCGAGGATGGTGTCGCTGAGGCGGTCGTAGAGGTCCCAGATCTGCTCCAGAATAGCCTCCGCCTCAGCCGCATGCCACCGCATCGTCGCTAGCAGCGGATTGGATGAGCATAGACGACGACTCTGGCGGGGAGGAGTTCGACGGCGGAGAGCGGGGCGATTGCTCCGGCAGCCGTGTGCCTTAACTCTGAGAGCGGAAGAGTGGAGGTGGGGAAGGGTAGCACCTAGGGTTTCCAGGCCGGGCGTCGGTTTTATTCAAGCGAGAGGAGAATGGAGCCATCAGATTCGATGCGACGAGCATCAAAGAGCATGGAGTGGGCCAAAAAAATCTAAATAGGGGGCGCGCGCCCACACCCACCCACCCACACACACACACTCACACACACACACACACACACACACAATTTTAGGGAATACTACCATTATCACCAACCATGTCAGACATAACTACGGTAAAACCAACCAGATTCAATTATAGCAAAACGTTACTCCATAAACACAACAAACCTGAGTTGATTATCCCCACTAACAAATCATGAGCTCAGAGATGCCTGTTGCGGTATAAATTCACATAATACCCAATGTAGCTTCTTCGTGATTCCAATCACAATGTTTTTAAGGACACTAAGATAAGTTCGTCTAACAAAACCTCCAGCAATATAATCCCCCGATCCCATTGGCAATATCTACTACTTAATAAAGAAGGAGATGATTGTGCACAACGCGAAAGCAGTAATGCTGGATCAAGGAATCTTACATTTCTCAGCTCATCACCGGCGGGACAACAACGCACATGGTGGTATGGGGACCACGCTGCATCAGATCCACATGCATCGTTAGGCTCGCCATCGCCTCTATAGTCAGCATCAAAGACTGGATCTTGCGTGGCCAAAGCCAATTCCCCGCTTCACCAAGTGGCGTGCGCAGAGCTGCCATTGTTATCGCCGTCACGCACGCCTCATTCATGCCTCCCACAGTGGACCAAATCGACGGCGATCCTTGCTCCGCCGCAACATCCATGCTCCTTGCCAGCATCAACGTGTTGCCGCCCGCCGCAGAATCAGGAGCACTGCCTAATCCTTGCCTCGCCTCTCCGTACACGCTGCCGTCGCCGAATCATCTCTATCGCTTGCTCGCCAGAAATATCGAGGAAGGAAATGAGGTATAGGGTTATCGTTTGGCCGGTTACGGTTTTTATTCAGCGAGCAAGCGACGGCCGTAGATTACAAAATGAACGACAGAGATTGCAAGGGGGGTTAGCAGTCTAGACTTACATGGGATAAGCAGGCTGGACAGACACGGCTAGCATGCAGGCTGGATGCTCATCGGGGTTTAATGGGTGAGCCGAACTCAGCTCACATAGTCGGTTTTGTTGTTTCAACATTTTCCACATAGTCTAATTAATATCATGTCAATAAGACAAAATTGCAACTTCGCATCACCGTTGGGAACAAACGAAGACTAGGATTACCACAAACAACGTTGGTGACAAACAACCCCGCGACGCCGCAGCCGCGTGTCCAGGTCGCCTCCCCCGCGCTGATGCAACCACGCGTCCAGGCAACCTCACCTCTTCCTCGTTGCAGATCTGCACTCTCCTTGAGGCGGCACCCTCCTTCGACGTGATGACCATATGATCTCATACGCGGTGCAGGTGGCAGATGGGGATGGTGACAGCAACCTGCGATGACGGAGAGCCAACTGCGACAGCGCGACGAGTTGCGAGGGCGGATGACAACCCGTGACGGCAGGCGGCAAGCTACGAGCAGCGTCATGGGTTTGAGATGCGAGCAGGGAGGTTAAACTGAAGTTAACTCAGCAGCCGAAAAGCTACTGAAACTGACACAGCCCAATAAGGCGAGCGAGCGCGCCCGCACGGTTCTGAGGCCAAGTAATTTCTCCTGATCTGTCCTGAAATATCCTGGTGCAATCCAAGTCGTCGAATCATGATGAACGGTTGAAATTCGTTGCTCGCGGAACAAAACCAATATCCGTCGTAGCCTAACCCTAGTTTCTCTTTTTTTTCCCCAATTTTTCCATAAAATGAGCGAGAGCGGCACGGCGGAAGCGGTGGCGCAGTGCGGTTGCAAACATGGCATCAGGCGGTGCAGCGGCGGCACAGTGATGAATCGTGATGCAGCAAACTTCTCGTCGGTGCACACATGCGGGATCCTAATCCACGCAGCGCCCCGTCAATGCGGTATGTCGTGGTGGTGCTTAAGGTGCTACTTCCGCGAGCTTGATGCGGGTTCGGGGAGCGGAACAGTACCTTAGCGATGACGACGACGCCCACGGCAATGAAGAGTGCATGCGGTGTCGCTGGCGTCAGGATTCATGGCGCGGGCGCGGTGTTCCTGATGTCGCGTTGGTTCCAGTGTCTCTCGAGGCGAGTCATGCGCCACCATGCGCACACCGGCGAAAGGATTCATGGTGCGGGCGCGGTGATCCTAATGCCACGTTGATCCCCGCGTCTCTCGTGGAGAGTCACGCACCGCCATGCGCACGCCGGCGGGGAGCTACAAACAGGTAAGTATTGCAATCCTTACGGTTAGGGTTTCAAGCAACTGTGTGGAATTTTGGGGAAGTTTGGTCATGTTTTTCTCAATCTTGGGTTTCGATTCGATTTCCCCTTCTTCTAATTTTGGCAGGGGCAATCATGCATTAGGAAAACCAGATCACCTTTAGACAAGGCTTAATCATGACTTAAACAAATAATTAACCCCTAACAATGAACATTCAGGCATAAACAGAGGCAATTAGGCATAATAGTGAGCCACATTTGGCATCATCGAAGGGTAATCGACAAAAGTTAGCATTAACAGATGCAAATTTAGGCATAAACTTTACTGATTCGCATCCAAAACTTATGAACCCGAGAGCAAATATGACGCGAAAAGGCATTAGAAAAAAAAAGAGGCCACGGGTCCGACTTCCCCCTAAATTTTCATTAAGAAGGAGCCCACCGAAACCTGTCGGGACGGCCCTCACCGGCGCAAACACAGTTGCAGCCCATAGCTAGTGCAGGGAGGTGACCGGAAAACTACCATTAGCCTTGGTGCAACTGGCGGGGAATCGAACCAGACCGACTCCTCGAGCAACTTCGTGGGAGACCAACTGAGCTCGCCTCGCTTCTGACGCCAACAGGCATTAGATCACGTTATTGGATTAAATTCTAGACTAACCCGGCTCTATATCAAATGGTAGATTTAGCACATCGAAATCATAAGGATCTAGCAGTCTAGAACATAAACAACTATGAATGAATTACTGATCCGGTTGTAGTTTTCGCCTTGATTTGGGCCGCTGATTTGCTTGATGGAGTAGGCTATGATGTGGACGACGCCGGCCTCCTTCAGCGGTCCTGCAAAGAGACGAATGCCGGTAACATTGCCGGCGATGGGCATGGCCTTCAAGCCAATCCCGAGCTGGGCTCAATCGGTAGTCTGGGAGTAGTTCGTTACTGTGACGCCGGCTTGTGAGGGCAGGAACTCCTCTTTTTATACCAACGGGTTGGCTTGGGACTGGGCCCAAAGTCAGTTAGAGAAAATGCCCCGATTAGGGCATGATTAGAGGAGCGGTTAGCCCCCTAAGACTCGATCCGTATTGTGATCAAATCCTAACAAGTTTATGCAAGGCCAGCAGCCAGTCCGAGTCTAACTTGCGTTCTATACCTGTTCGTTCATCTGCACCTGCTTTATTTTCTGTTCTGTATGTCTCATAAGGGACCTTTTGTTTTTTTGCGATGGACCTCATAAGGGACCTTGATCGTATTACATATGACCGAGACCGACCGATGGATCCATGCGCTCAGGATTCATATTAGTGAAACATAGAATGTCGTGTGAGGACATGGTGATTGGTCGTATGGACCGAGTGACAGCAAACTCAATCCATTTTTTTTTGATGGTAACTGGAGGGGTCTCCCCCTGCAGGCCTTTATTTAAAATAATAAGCAGAAGTCTGTATGTAAGGAAAAGAAAGCAAAAACTAAAATTACAAGCCGGAAAGGCAAAGGAAGCTCTAATAATTTGCATCTATCCATTGCTTAATCCTGTCAGATTTCCTCGAGCCTGCTCTATGGAAAAACATGGAAAGCTCTCTGAAAAAATTATCTCTGCAACTTTGAGCAGATGGGTCAATGTTATTAAAAATCTAATTGTTTCTTGTGACCCAAATACTCCAGCACATTAAAATGATTATGTCCATATAGCAGCTGAGACTGATCCTCCTCTTGAGTAAACTGATCATTTGCAATGATGTGATATTCTGCGGCAGAAGAAAGCCCATGAACTGCCAGCAGGCCTTAGCAAAATTGCACCTAATAAACAGATGCGAGTAAAGCGAATCAATCTATTTCCATTGTTAAACGTTGGTTAAACCCCTCACAAAAATAAAACATTGGTTAAACTAGCATTAGGGGAAAAAGTAATATTGCTTGAATTTCAAAGTTGATGAATATGCAACCGAAGAATTTCATCTTGACGTAACTAATTTATATGGAATTAATGGCACCTTAATTAGTTGATGAAAATGCAACCCAAGGATTCAGGTTAAAACCTAACTCTGCGGGCTGAAGCCTAAGATGATGAAGATCAGCAGTAAAGCGTAGTCTTATATCTGTTTTATTTTCTAACTTTGATATACTGCTCTTATTATCTGAATCCTAACGTTAAGATGATGAAGATCAGCAGTAAAGCATACTTTTATTTTCTAATGTTTTATGAACAAGGCCAAAAACTAACATCGCCAACGCAATTGATCAGAAAAGATAACTGGAGCAAAGCAAGACCACACAAGAAAACAGAGCAAAACTTGTGATTCGGTGTTTTTTTTAAAAAAAATAAAAACAGACTAAAACCTTGCCGGTCAAAGGTCAAATACAAGGCATCAGCAACCTGCCATTCAGCTTCTTGCACCTATGTTTGTGTGCGCCGCTAAATCTGACCAGCTAGTCATTGGCAAAGTCAAGCAAACAAATATGCTCACGGAGTTCAGTGTGCAAACCTGATCTTTCTAATGATCAGAAAAACTTTTTCTGTCTTGGACAGTCACTAGTTTTGAGCTTCTATTTTTTTCACGACGAACAATTTGTAAGACCTGGGCTTCTACTTGGTGATGAAAGATAACGCATGCAGGTCTGGACTGCTATGCTAATAATAAAGATGAGTGAATGAATATCGGAAATTACTGAACTTCCACAGGTCAAAGGCAAAGGCAGCAGTCTTGTCAATTCTCCAAAACTTTCCTTCAGTTTGCATTAGCTTTCCCCACAGCAAGGAGACAATTCGAGGCATACCTGCATCATATATACTTTGACCGATGCAGAAAATGTATCTGTTTAGGCACATTTATCTTTTTATTAGTATAAGAAGTTGAATAACTAATTATATTCAACATCCAAGGTATAATACTTGTATTGATTTCTGTAGATGGATGTGTTCCTTTCAGTTTTTGGATGGCTGTGTTCTATGTATAGTTTTATTTCCATGGAAAATACTGTGTGTTCTAAACCAAAGAAATGTCCACAACCCACATCTGTTCATCCTGATCTAACTGTAGGCAACAACATTCATTGGAAAACAAAAGCATTTATTCAACATGGAAAACGATACAAATAAAGCATTGAAGGGATACAAGAACCGGCCGCATGAAACAGACTCCAAGAGTTCGGCCCTTTTTTACATCCGTACATGCATAACAACCTAAACGACAGAGCTAGACTGGATGGTCTAAACCACAATTATTTGCGAAAAGAAAAGCTAAAGATAACCAAACTAGTTCATTGGTCCCCAAATCTATTGAAATATTGAAATATTGCATCAAAAATCTATTGAAATAATTTCATGCACCATCACCAGCTCCAAGAAAGGGGGAACCAAATAAGTTTGTGGTGAACCATACATCATCATCATCTTGTGCATGCAGGTCAAAGGGATCAAGCTCGACGTCGTGGCCACCATCAATAGCTTGGACTCCATAATCATCAGCAAGATCGAAGTAACAGTTACTCAGTGCATCCAACAAGCTAGGGTCAGAGTAAGGTTCAATAGAAGTAGTAACTGGATGCCACTCGTAACTTGCAGATTGTTGACTAGCAGAAAGGTTTTTAGAGTTTGCATGGTCCGGGTTGTAATTGAAGCTGTGACATGCATAGTCTTGCACAAGCGGCGCCACTGAGTTGAAATTGAAGTTGTGAGTGTATTCATGGTTTTGATGAGGGGGCGCCACTGGGTTCAGACTAAAGTTGTCAGTGTATCCATGGTTCGGATCAGGCTGTGCCGTCGGGTTGAAAAGAAGTTCAGCTTGTAGAGATAACAATGATGGTTGTGGTTGTGGGAAATAGTGGATGGGTTGATGAGCTTCATTAGTTACTGGTAGCGTCATGTGTGCTTGTTGGTGCACAGTAGATGTGTCGGTGGTGCTTGTGATGATGGAAGAGAGGTTTGATGAAGAAGAGTGGATTGTGGCCTTGTTCAATGAGGAATACTGCGAGGACTCCTGTAAAGAAACCCATGGAAGACTCCTTGGTGGCATATTTATTTGAGAATGGCACAATGATGAATAGAGAGGGTGAGGGGGTAATGGACCAGTTTGGCCGCTAACCTCTAACTGCTTCCCAGCATTGGTCCGATTGTTAATACCATTCTGAAGGTGTTCAAGCCTCTGGAATAGCTCAATCACCTCAGTCGCACCAAGATCCTCTACATCAATAGAGGTATCCTGGATCTCCTTAAGATGTGTCTTACACTCCCTTTTCTTCTTGTCCTCCACAGCTTTGCCTTTTTCTAGCCAAAATAACTCATCTTGCATGTGAGTTATTTTAGCAGTTTCTCCTTCATCAAGGTATGGGTTATGCTCAGAAAGAAAAGAGTCTATAATAGCATTAGCCGATGGGGTGCCAAAAGCGGATTTCTTTCCACGTTCGGACTCTAGTACTACAACACTTTTCCCACCAGTTACGGTGGATAGGTCAGCAGAGCTTTTAATAAGACCCGCACGACGTTTGAAGTATGTGAGATGGCGGTCTTTTTCATTCTCAATAAATTTGATACCAGATCTCCTAGGTCTCCTAGACATTCTCGAAAAGGATAACTAGAAACTAGCAGTACCAATATCTTAGCTAGTAGGGAACATGTTTTGTCATGATGGATGGGTTATGGCAAGGAGATCGATGGGTTATGGCAAGATGGATGAGAAGCCTCCCTTATATAGAACATCACAAGTTGTTTAATGCATAAATATCCTATTGATTATAAATTTAGCGGTTGCTTAACTTTTCTACAACATGTGAATTTGTACATTGTGTCACTGACTTATGGGTCGTTCTTTTGCATGGTTAGGGTCAGGCCCATTTTCAGTAGGCATTAGGAAGATTGTCAAATGAAGTTTTGCCGCGATTTAATAAAATCTTTAGCAACTCAAATGAGAGTCTCAAAATGTATTCCCCTGTCGAACTGAAGTATATATTTATTGCAGCACTAACATATGACACTACATTTTTGTGTAGTATTAATTGAATAGCTAAAATAAGCATTCGAAAACAAGTCAGGAATTTACTTGTCTTCAAAATGATCTATATGACATATCCTCTGCAACCATAGGATAAATAAGTATGAATTGAATTGATACTACTATATTCTTCAGATAAGAATATGTATAAAACATTTAGCACTTTTTAATTCTAACAAGTCAAAGGCTTATCTGAAGAACGACGTCAATTTTTCGAGCAAATTAGTATCAAATAATTTAAGGCAAATCATATTATTCATTATGATAAGTTGTTGCATCAAATTCTAAACTTATTGAGATAATTTGAAATCATGTCGATCGTTTCATTGAATATCATAAATTCAAAAATGAAGGAACCGTTGTGAAGGTAGCAAAACGTTCCTCCCTAAACATCATAAACCTGAGCTCATAATCCCCACTACCTAATGATGAGCGGAGTGATGCCTCCAAATGTGGTATATTTTCACACAATGCCCAATGTAGCTTCCTCACAATTTCAATCACAATGCTTTTATGGACACTATACGATGAGTTTCTCTAAGACCAACTCCAGCAATATAATCCCCCAATCCCATCCGCAATTTCTACTACTTAATAAAGGAGGATATGATAGTGCACAACATGAAAGGAGTAATTCTAGATCAAGAAATCTTACATTTTCTAGCTCGACAACGGCGGACAGCAACATGCACACGATGGCGCGGGGACCGTGCCGCATCAGATCCACAGGCATCCATCGTCTGGCCCACCATCGCCTCCATGGCCATCATAAGCGAATGGATCTTGCGCACCCATAGCCGGGTCCCTGCCTTTACCAAGCGTCGTGCGTGTAGAGCTGCCGTCGTTGCGTCGGGCATCTTCTCGGCTGCGAAATCACCGGCGCCCCAAGGACCTCGTGCTCCGTCCATCTCCCCCGCACCACTGTGACCTCGTGCCATGGCCGCCTCCGTCACAGCAGTGCGTCCAGGCCGCCTTCCCAGCTGTTGGGATCTAGGCTACTGTCGCAATAGCCAAGACACCCGAACATGAGCGACTGAGAAATGGTGATGGATTAGACGCATAACAATCCATCATTAATATCAAGGTGGAGTATTTGAGTACAACTGAGTCGTCCCCCCACCAGGAGATCCGTGGTGGGTATTTATAGGGTAGTTTGTGGGACATTCGGACATGCCCAGAAAAACCCCTAGGCCATTAATACAAACACATGCCGGCGGTTGTACAAAAATGTCAAAAGGGTAAAAATGTTCTTTACTAACGTGAGACAATGAAACCCTAATGTCCTTTCGGGCTTTGGTCGTCGCCGTTATGCCGTCGGTTGGACTGTCGTCTTTTGCCCATCCTTGACTTGCCGCTTCCCTGTGAATGTCCACGGTTTCGATAGTTCCTCGTCGTTCGTCGCTGGCTACGTCTCCCCAACATCCCGCAACCGCACGTCCAGGCCACCTCACCTCTTCCTCGTTGCAGATCTGACCGCGACGGAAAGCATGGAGGCTTCCCTGAGGCGGCTCCCTCCTTCTACGTGACGACCATACGAGCTCATGCGCGGTGGAGATGGTGGATGGCGATGGCGTGACAGCGAGCTGCGATGACGAAGATCCAACTGCGACAGCGAGGCGAGTTGTGACGGTGGATGACATCCTGCGACGGCAGGCGGCGAGCTACGAGCAACGTCATGGGTGCGAGATGCGAGGAGGGAGGCGTGATGGGATAAGGTTCTGTACGGGGAGGGAGAGGAAGAATCTCTCGCGTGGATCCCACTTAGCTTTTTCAATTACGTATTAGGACAATTCAAAACTGCTCTAATACCTTATAACATGAGACGGAGAGAGTATTCAGTTTCTTTCCATCACTATAGCCTTCATTAGCGGAGCCAAAAGGTGAACATGGTGGGCCCCTGAGATTTGGGCCAGCGACCCACTTCCCACCCTTGCCCAACAGGCCAAGCCGGGCCAGCTCAGGAAGCAAGTCTTCGTGCTCCGTGCTCCTCTTGCAATCTTGCGCGTAACGCCGCTGCCGCATACCACCACCCCATGCTCCTCCTCTTGCCCGCAACACACTTGCTGCCATGCCGCGAACCACCACTCCACAATCAAGTTGTGTGCCGATACGATCAGGAGTTGCATTGTGCCTTGTATCTGTGTTGCTGCCATGGTTCTGTGCCCATCAGTCATCTGCACCGCGCCATCGCGAAGGTCTGTATAGGTGTGCGTGCTGTCGACACAACAAGCAAAAGTTCGATAATCCCTAGCACTGTTGTTAGAGGATGCCTCCACAAGCCCTCCTCCTCCTTGACGGCTGACAAAAATCACCTGGTCCATCACGGCGTCCTACCGTGATGTTGTTCGCTTCCAGTTCGTCGGGTTCATTCGCTTGCTCTCATGCGTGTATCTTGTTTGATGAATTTCCTGAGGGCCTCACATTTATGAAAGAATTCTTAAAATCTGAGCAAGCGGATGAAAAATCTGCCAAGATTGGGCTGCTCTGAAGAAGAAACAGAGAAATATGGTAGCATAGCTAGCATGCTTTGTTTCCTTCAGATTAAAAGATCACTGGAAGCCAAGGTTTACGGTGCTTGCTTTCTTCTGTTTTAAAAATTGTAGAAACAAGGCAAGTCTTATCTACACACAGATCGACACTTATGTCTCTTCCATCTCTGGCTTTCTGCTAGACAATTCCTATTTATACATTGCTTTAGTTTGAGATTAATTTAGTACTATGCATATACGACATGAAAAATATGTATTGTTTGGGAATTTAAGGAGTACTTTTGTGTTTCATAGCACTTCAACTTTGTGTTTTTTAGGAAGTAGCACTTGAAATTTGTTGAGTCGAAAAAAAATATTGATCCTCCGGCTCTGTCACTGATAGCCTTCCAAATTTTTATTTGGATAACGTCACATGCCCTTCAATTTCAGGGGATTTGTAATCCGACACTGCCAATGGGTTTTTATATAGAGTACTAGAATTACCGAATACCGATGCAAGCATGGATTGCAAGTGGGGTGTAGAAAAATGGCAGGCACACTTGCAAGCGTGGATGCAAATCGACCCAGCTTGGCAATTCGATCACGGATGACAAGGCGCAGGTGGAATCCGATGTTGCGCTTGTGCTCAACTCTGTACAGTACTGAATTCGTGAGTTGTATCTGCAGAGCATTGACAGCAAATCTAGCTGCAATAAGCATCGTATAATCAGAAGTAACCACTTGGGGGGCTTCTCGGGATCAGAAGATTCAGATTTGCCACTGCGGCGAGATGCTTGGAGGGCTTTCAGAGTCCCTCAAGACTGCACTTTTCGGAGCTTCAAGGTGTGCATGCAGACAGGAAGATTTGGGTATCAGCTGTACTGCGGATTTGCTTTGCAGGCCATAGCAACGCCATAATGATCTGTTCTTTTTTATTGGGAAAAAGTATGAAGAAGAAAGACAAGAGGAAGTTAATCTCGGAACCAACCACCGCGAGGGACAAATCAAACCAAGATTTGCATTAAAGAAACGCCTCTGCTACTGCTAATCCGGACGTGATGGACAGACAATAAGGCGAGGCGAAAAAGTAGCTGTGTGGCAGTGTATCAGGTTAGTAGCCAGTCATTAGCGCCATGATTAGTGCCAGCTGAGAACAGGACAGGGGCGCAAAGCTCGGTCAGCTGCTCCATGGCCCAGCCAAAGTAGGTAACACCACCAGCTACGCCACTTTCAGCACACTCAAAGTTGCTGCTTGGACCAAGGCGCATCAATTTGTATTCAAAAATGAAAAATCATCATGCATGGCCGGCCGGCAGCCGGTCCGAGCCCAACTTGCGTATCCTGTTGCCGGTCCGTGCGTCCGCACCTGCTTCGTTCCGTTCTGCTTGTCTCACAAGAAGATCGAGCCGTGACAGTGAACCTGCGAGATCATCACCTCGTATACGGTATACATGCCTTATACAATAGAGTAGGAGTATTACTCAACAGCTGTGTCGGTCCAATGTATACGGTGGCTTGTGAGTGAGCCGTTTTTGCAGTGGACCTCTGTAACAGTCGCAGACGACGACGGTCAAATTTAAACCAAAGCGCCTCGTCCTTTTCTCCGTCTGCAACAAAGATACACGGGGGTTTTGTCCTCTCGCCTGCACCGTTCGTTAAATATTGGCAGCATTTGCGAGACGGCGCCGCGCAAAATGGCGCGCCAAGCCAGCCGCGCGAAAGGCGCTCTGTCCGTTTGCCGTTTACGTCTGTCAGGCATCGCTCGCTCGCTCAGTCTTGCCCATCGGCACGGGCCTACCTCGGTCGCAGAGACGGCGCGCCCCAACCGACGCTCCTCGCGCCCTTCGGCGGACGCTCCGCGCTCGCCTTCGCCGCTGCCCCGCTGACGAGGACGACCGACGAGATGTAAGAACAAAGGAGAGGGCAAATCGATGCAAGAACAAAAAAGGAGAGGGCAAATCGATGCAAATCGATGCAAGAACAAAGAAGAGATGCTGATCCTCCAAATCGATGAGGTGCAAATCGATTCAAATCGAGGGCAAATCGATCCAAATCGATGCCTGTCGCCGTGTCGGCGTCCGCCTGAAGCCAGATCCCTCCCGCTCCTGTGCCTCCTCCCGGTGAATAGCGATCCAAATCGATGCCTGTCGCCGTGTCGGCGTCCGCCTGAAGCCAGATCCCTCCCACTCCTGTGCCTCCTCCCGGTGAATAGACGCAGCCAGATCTCTCCTAGCACCCGACGACCAGCTCCAAACCATCCAGATCCGCGCGAATGCTGGGACGCGGCGTGGCACTGTCGGCGCCACGGTGGCGCGGCAAGGCGCTGGACCTGCGCGCGGCCGTGCTCGCCTTCACGCTGCTGGCGGCGGTGCACAGCCCCGACGACCGGCGACGAGCGCGAGCCGCGCGGCAGCCGGCGCGCAAGCCGCGAGGGGAGAAGGAAGGGGCGGCGATGCGCGAGGGGAGGGAGGAGGAAGGGGCGGCGACGCGCTAGCCGCGACGAGGATAATGTAAAAAAGGTATTTTTTGTGGGCCCAAAGTGATAGTTGTTGGTATAGAGGTTCAGTATAAAGGTTCACCGTTGCAGTAAAAATTAGATAGAATTAAGAATCTCTCAGAAATATTCTGTTTAGAGGTGAAGATAGAGTTCCACCACTGCAGATAGTCTTACCGCACCAACCCAGCCTCGTCGACAAATGTGTTTCATGCAATGCAACGACTCAAACGAGCTCTAGCACCAGGTGAGATCCATCTGGCTAGCTTGCCGGCACGAGATTATGCTAAGATAATGAGGATAACGAAGATAATCCTCTAAAGAAATGAAATTATAAGACGATGATCGATCGCGTGAGAAACGCCGGAGCTGGAATCCCTGTTTTGTTGCGTTGCGTACGGTCCGTCAGATTGGCGTGCAGTGGAAAGAAAGTTTCTCCCTCATCGTATCGCCTCGGGGGGTTGGGGGCCCAGCCGCAGCCTCACGCCCTCACCCAACTAAAATTGCAGCTTTCGTTGGTTTTGTCTATTTATGGATACTTTAAACAAGGGTTTGAATTTGAAAACGTTTCCGAGCAAGGCAGGCCCGGAGGTCCATCCATGGCAGGCTGTTCCCAGCTGTACTCCAACCCGACGACCACTCCCTTCCCACAGATTTGCGCGGTCAGCTTCTCTTTGCGCCAACAACCTCCAGTTTGGCTTCTCTGCTGCTACAGCTGACCCGCTTCCACAATTTGCTTTATCATTGAATATATTTTAATCATGACATATTTGTTTTTATATTTAAATAATTTTTTTAAATA
>LAPY01001330.1:72252-96160 GCA_000970635.1 Eragrostis tef
CAAAAGAACCCTTAACACTTATTTCTAAATTACCCACCATGCCATTATGAATCAAAAAATAGTTAATTTCGAAATAACAAATAATAGCCAAAAATACCCTAACAACTATTTCTAAATTACTCACCATGCCATTATGAGTAAAAAAATAAAAATATTTTGAATAAAAAATAAGAAAGTACATAAGTCTATTTCAACTCAACTGAAAATGAGTAAATTTTGAAATAAAAAACATACGAAAGTAAAATATAATTTTTGCCATTGAATTTAATTTAACTATAATTACCCACCTCTGCCATTGAAAATATACACGAATAGACGATGGATCAACTAATAGTCCTTTATAAGGTTATTGCTAGGGTAGTGTCATGAATATGAAAATCTGTTACAAATAAACACTTTTGTAAGCCATAAACAAGGATTAATGAGGATTTTCTTATCAAGTTTCTATCTGAATTGATTAATTTTCTCTTTATTAATGTAGCGATCTGTCACTTAATTTCAAACAAGCATTGCTAGCCCGTGCTGGCGCACGGGTTGAAAGACTAGTATTATATAATCATGTTTACAATTTATAGATTATAAGCTATTGTATATATTAAAAAAGGTCAACCAGTGAGGTTAGACCGTCCTACGGTTTTCTTCTGATAGAGAAGCTCAACCTTCTCCGATCGACAGAAACTCCTGAACCCAACAACACTTTATAGGTCCGAGCAAATTATAAGCTAGATTGTATAACCTGGATGGGAAACAAATATGAGTATATGAGCACTGTTTCAGCTATAAGGAACAACAACTTACTCCGTACATCAGACTCGCGTTATCTGTTACAATGCTCAAAAGTCAACGCGCCCCAAAGATAAGATCGACACTAAAAACTTTTTCATTTTAGATAATAAAAACTGTTTACAAGTTCTCAGCCTTTGCACACTAAAAACTACTAGGAACCTTACATCTAGTTCATTGACATAGATAACCTAGTCGAGGCACGTTTCAAGATCTACACCTCACCCGTTGCTTTTTATAGTAGAGATGACCGATACGGTATGTGAGAGTGGAGACTTTTGTATGCGAACTCAGGTGAGAAGTGGGCGATGTATGTGAAAGAGGGGAGAGACGCAGTTGACCAAGTAGCAGTGGAATCTTTGTCAAAGCTGAGCATGACGAGGAGCATGGAAGTGGCAAGAATGGCTTGAGGGAGCAGACAGGGAAACGAGGGTCGGTAGGGGGGGCAGGCCCACAGAGAGAGAGAGAGAGAGAGAGAGAGAGAGAGAGAAGCGTAAACGTAAATGAGGTTTTGATGCGGGGACTCTAGTGAAGGACGGTGACATGCAACATGGCGAGTGAGGCCGGCGCAGAGCGAGTAAAAAAGGATTCTCCCCGGAAGCCGACAAGCGGTGCCCATCCGGCAGCCCCCTACACGTACGTAGTACGTCTGCTCTCAACGTACACACGTACTGCTGCTGGTACACCACATGAATTGCTAGCTTTCGCCTGCTGCTCGAGGTCACAGGGCGTGTTTGGTTTCTGGTATGCAGTTTTGTAGAGTTGCATTGTGATGAAGAGAAGTATAGGGTGACTGAACGTAGTGATTGAGGAATGAAGGTGTTTGGTTAATTGCATAGGCAGATGTAAGTGACCCTGCATGTAAGACTGATAAGTGAGCCCAAAGTATACGCAATGCATCTCACGAGCCCGCTGATGCGATTAATTTGGGCATGACCACTGAGCGATCGAGGAAGATGATGTATTTTTACACCCGTTCATGCAACCAAAGCTCTTCCCTACTCAATGGGAGTATGATGGTGCTAAAACAAGAATTACCAACTCTTATTAGTGAGTTGACACTTTTTCTTTCACCGATTCATATTAATGATGAGTTGGAAAAAGTTCACTTTTACCAACTGATGTGGGTCGATAATTCTATGGTGTGGTGTAGTGTGAGTTTATGCGGATCCATTGTGCAATCAGGATCACGACTTTTCCCGTATGTAATTGCCGTTGCAGTCCCACTTTTTGTTTCCTTCAATTCAAGCTTTTTTTATACTCAACGAGAATATACCAATTTTCATATCATCACCACTTTGGACCCATGTACGTATGCTTTGTTCAGGCGGACCACACGGCCTCCCTTGATGCATGTATAACACGATATGGCTATCCGTATCTGCATCTGCATCCGTATCTCAAGCGCGTATCGCCAAGGCACCGTATCTTCTCTTGGGCTGTCGTTCTCGGTTTTCAGGTTTGTCGTATCCGTTGGTCACGAGTACTGCAGGTGGTTGAGCGCCGCGCCTGCATCCGCATGTCGTCTCCCTCTGTCTCTGGTTGTCCCTGGCATCTCTACGCGTTTGGCACGATACCTATTTAGCAGCCAGTTCCCACTAGCAGCTTTGGCATGGCGCCATGCATGACAGCTGGGATTGATATATACGTACGCGCCAGATATGGCACATCCTACGTACATCTGCTAATTGAGCGCGCCATTCAAATTATTTGAAACGTTTGCCGTGTTAGGGTTGACGCGATCTATGGCTCGAGCCAGTCGGTTAATTAGACATGGTGAATGCGAGATGAATGGCCGTGCCTAGCAGGCAGGGGCAGAGGCAGGGGTACGTGTGGTCGTCCGTGTGCCGTCAGTACTTGCTCGATGATCAGCCGCTGCATGTGACCCTCTAATAGCTCGCGCGACGTGCCAATGCCGTACGTGTTGGTACTCTCACACATAGGCCTACTCACACAGTCAGACTGCATGCGAGCAGGTGGTTGTGGTTTTTGTTTTTGTTTCTTTTCTTTGGAAAGAGAAGCTAGGTGGTGTAGTAGCTTCCTTTCCGGAGAGAGGAAGGTGGTCAGGTGTTGCAGTCAGGGCTCATTCGCATGCGGCCCATGACAAAACACATGGATTTAAACCAGATGTGGAGCAAAGAGCGATTTTGGTTCCAGCTCAGAGTATCTCCAAGAGAGCCTTATAAACTTCCCTTAAATCAAAATATTAGGATTCAATAAAAAATCATCTCTACCAGGACCCTAAAACCACCCCCCAGTTTTTTCATAGCCCATAAACTCCTATCATTTGTAGCTACAAACATGAGAAGAATTGGAGCTCCCATCTCTTTTTTTTCTTATAGAATTAATGTCTTTGTTATCCTAAATGCTGATGTGGTCCAATCAAAAATGTTTTAATCCATATTTAGAGGAGAACTGTTGCCCATCATAATTTTTTAGTTACGCCAAAAAACAAGATTATGAGAGCAATTTTATGGGAGTCTCTTGGAGATGCTCTTAACTTGAATAAACTAGAACATCAAGGCATTAGCAAATAAGGGAACCTTGCCTGGGTTCCTAGCCTAGAACACAGTTCTTTGCAACTGCTTATGTAACCTCTCAGTTCACTGCTCTAATGCCTACTCTTAGAGGACATTACCTAACTCCTATCTCTGTAATCTATGGATGATCAATAAAGACACCCATAATTGAAAAAGAAAAGGTAAGAAAGCAAAATAAAGTACTTTTGTTATTTAGCATCATGGCATTTATCAACATGCTATGCACAAATTTGAGCTGAAAATTAACGTTGATTTAACTATATTTAAGTTGTATCTATAAAAATAAATGCTATCAACTTAATTAGAATAACAATGTATTTTCATGTATAAGACCTAGATGACACCCGAACCAACTTTGTGGCACTAGATTTGCATTTTGAGAGTACAGCACCTGAGGCTAAGTTTAGGAAATCAAAATTGTAATTTGAAGGTATGAGGACATAAGTGGCTAGACAAGGTTAAGAACCGGCTATGCACTTCATTCGGGATCAACTATACATGTACATCATACGCCTGAAATACAACTTTTCTTCACTAGATAATGTTGGCCATTAGATCTTCATCTGATGGTCCATGTGTTTTTTTCTACCTCAGGCACCCATACCTTCTCCTTCTCCTCCCCCTCGCTGTTTCGAACTTGAATTGTGCTCCCCTGCCTCCCTCTGTGCATCCTAGGCGATGCTCTCTCCCGCCATCGACCCCACCCACCGCCAGCCTGCAAACTGGCACCTTGCGACACTACCCCTCCGCCGCCCACCTCCGGTCCAGACACCTCCCCTGCCCCCTTTCTATCTCCGGAGCTCATTGGATAACCCCGAAAATTCTCCAAACCTAACCCGTATATGGCCCTAACTCTGGGTTTTCATAAATTTCAAGCACCTAAGAATTAGGAGGCCCGCCAAAATAAAACTGCAATCATCATCGTTAGCTTCGCTGAGAGCGGCAACTCCACTGGGTGCTGCCCCGTTCGTTTCCAGGGCTAAAATTTTAGCCAAAGAGAATATTGCCATTTAGAAAAACTAAATAAAGTCTGATTACAAAACCTTTTTACAAATAGGAGCTAATTTTCAAGACGAATCTAACGAGCTTAATTAACATATGTTTCGCTATAGTGATGCTACAGTAACCATCTTCTAATTATGACTTAATTACCCTCATTAGATTCGTCTCGCAAATTAGCACAGGGTTCTGCAATTAGTTTTGTAATTAAACTTTAATTAGTACTCTTAAATGACAATATTCTAAATGGCTAAAATCTTGGCTAAAAAAAACGAACACCCCTTAAATAAACTTGATGGCACTATATATTATAGTCGCAAAGAATGGACTTTTGACTTGACAATCAAATGAAAATCAGGGTTAGTAAGAAGCATCAAAGGGAAATGGATGCAGCGGCGTCGGTAAACGGGCACAGAGCTGTCTCATTATAATCTTATTAGGACTACCTTTGTCCTCATTTACATCAAGGAGGAGCAAAGGGTAGTCCCTGAACATCATAGAGTAACACATCAAAGTATCTCGTTGTCAAAGTATCCTTGAACCTCATTTACATCGCGTCTTAATTAATTCGGTCGCAATCGGAGCACTTATAACATCTAGCAGGAGCATCCCCAAATTCTATGTAATCCCTAATGACCACAAAATATATACATATGGTCACTCAGGACACCTTATTCATAAATCTCTTTTGGACGGTATAGACACGTTACCTCTACAGGGCACGAGATGCTTGGCCCTTCCAGTCGAGGTCAACATTGGAGGATGCTTGCGAGCTCGTGCCTGTCATTGGATCGGCTACTAGATATCAGGATTGCCAGTATTCTTAAATCGACAGGTGCCAAGGTGACCACCTGATCATGTCCCTATTAGAAGCTAATTAAGGGTAATTCGGATCAAACCTGATAAGAGAATAAGACATTAGAGAAATAGAGAAGGATTACCGCCCGATACAAAAAAAAAATTGATATCCGTCTCAGCAACATTTTCACCACTTAATCGGGTCACAATCGGACTAGTTGTGTCAAGCTCAGGGCAGACGTTTAGCCTGAGGTTCAGGTTCCATAAAAGTCTAGTTAGTCTCCTTTAGTTAGAACTTGAAAGATATCGCTATATACTGTTAATGCATAGCATTCATCAATCTTGAGAAGATATCGCTATATACTTTTCTGGGTACTGTATATAGGTAGCTCGCAAAGGGAACAATAAGTCCTTGTCACTTTCAGTCCAGCCTACATCTAAATCAAGAGAAAGCTTGCCTCTATCCCAGGCTAGCTCCATCTCCTTTTAGCAGATAAACTGCCTGTTTGACAAAAGGATATTAGATATCAGGAGTCTCCAGCGTCGTTAAATGATGAGGTGCCATGGTCAACATCACTGGTGTGTCCATCAAAAGTGGCAAAATTAAAATCCAGCTTACATGGGACAAAAAGCTGATGAATAAGAAGAATTTACCAAACAAAAGTATTTTTTCTACTATCTTTATGTCAAACGTTTCTTATAAGGCAGACAGAGCAGCTGATTAACTCAGGTAGAAGTAGAAAGGTAAAGTATTCAACTGAATTTTTCACTCTATTGGATGTCTTGAAAAACATTTTTTTGTATTATTCTTTAAATAAAAATGATAAAGAACATTTCATTTATTTATGTACAGTTCATGGATTCACACTCCTAGATCATGACGCCAATGGAAAAAATGTTTAAAAAGGGTATGACTAACAAGCAAGCCATGCCGTGTGTAGACTTGGTCACAAAATGGCAAACTGATATGAAATATAAATTGAGTTCAAGTTCAGTACTGGTGAAGCCTTCTCCTTGTATCTTTCCCCCAGTAACTCATACCTGTCATGAAGCCCTTATTCTTGCTTATGCTTCTACACCTCCTGTTCATCCTTCACCAAAATCTCACAGCCTTTGGTGCTAGTGGAGATCAGTTTGTCTGCTCAAGCTTCACCAGTGCTAATCTTACCCTTGATGGTGCAGCCTCTGTCACACCAAATGGCCTCCTTGAGCTCACCAATGGCACCGCACGGCTCAAAGGCCATGCCTTCCACAAGAGTCCATTCCAGTTCAAAAAGACACATGACGCAAGGGTGCAATCATTCTCTGTCTCCTACATCTTTGCCATCTACTGTGTCCAACCGGATATCTGTGGTCATAGCATTGCATTCCTCATTGCTGCAAGGAACAACTTCTCAAACACGATGCCAATGCAGTATATGGGACTCATCAACGAATACAATAATGGGAACACAAGCAACCGCTTCTTTGCTGTTGAGGTCGACACCAACTGCAACGATGAATTCAAGGACATAAACAACAACCATGTTGGCATTGACATCAATGGGCTAACTTCTGTGAACTCCAGCAGTGCCGGCTACTATGATGACAACAATGGTAACTTTCAAAACTTGACACTTGCTAGTTACAAAGTGATGCAGATGTGGGTGGAATATGATGGTTATAGTACGCAGATAGATGTGACCTTGGCTCCCCTAAACATGGCCAAACCATTCAAACCACTGCTGTCTACTACCTACAATCTATCAACAGTGATTTCAGAAGAGGCATATGTTGGCTTCTCTTCGTCAACAGGTTCATTTATTTCACAGCAATATGTGCTTGGTTGGAGTTTTGGCATGAACAAGCCTGCGCAGCCCATTGATATAACCAAGCTACCAAAGCTACCCCATGAAGGACCCAATCCTAGATCAAAGGTTCTGGATATTATACTGCCAATAGCCACAGCAACCTCTGTTATTACTGTAGGCACAATTATCATTCTTCTCATCCGGAGACGCCAAACATATGCTGAATTAAAACAAGATTGGGAAGTTGAGTTTGGACCACACAGGTTTTCATATAAAGACCTGTTCCATGCTACTGACGGATTCAAGGACAAAAATCTACTAGGCATAGGAGGTTTTGGAAGGGTATACAAGGGAGTTCTTCCAATGTCTAAAATGGAGATTGCTGTGAAACGAATTGCCCATGACTCTAAACAGGGCATAAAGGAATTTGTTGCTGAAGTTGTAAGCATTGGTCGCCTCCAGCACCGTAATCTTGTACAGTTGCTTGGCTATTGTTGACGAAGAGGTGAACTTATTTTAGTGTATGAATACATGTCGAGTGGAAGTCTTGATAAGTATCTGTATGATAAAGAGAAATATAATTTGAGTTGGGGTCAAAGACTACAAATAATTAAGGGAGTTGCATCTGGCTTGCTTTACCTCCATGAGGAATGGGAGAAAGTAGTACTCCATAGGGACATCAAACCAAGCAATGTGCTCCTTGATCATGAAATGAATGGACGTTTAAGTGATTTTTGTCTAGCAAGACTATATGACCATGGTTCTGATTCACAAACCAAACATATTGTTGGTACCATTGGTTACCTAGCACCAGAGTTGGCACGGACTAGCAAGCCAACTCCACTTACTGATGTTTTTTCCTTTGGTATATTTGTTCTTGAAGTTACTTGCGGGCGAAAACCCATCGACCAAACTTCACAGGATGGCCAGTTAATGTTGGTTGATTGGGTTTTTGTTCTTTGCTGTTGAGGTCGACACCAACTGCAACGATGAATTCAAGGACATAAACAACAACCATGTTGGCATTGACATCAATGGGCTAACTTCTGTGAACTCCAGCAGTGCCGGCTACTATGATGACAACAATGGTAACTTTCAAAACTTGACACTTGCTAGTTACAAAGTGATGCAGATGTGGGTGGAATATGATGGTTATAGTACGCAGATAGATGTGACCTTGGCTCCCCTAAACATGGCCAAACCATTCAAACCACTGATGTCTACTACCTACAACCTATCAAGAGTGATTTCAGAAGAGGCATATGTTGGCTTCTCTTCGTCAACAGGTTCATTTATTTCACAGCAA
Organism: Eragrostis tef; assembly: GCA_000970635.1. Taxonomy (NCBI): domain Eukaryota; kingdom Viridiplantae; phylum Streptophyta; class Magnoliopsida; order Poales; family Poaceae; genus Eragrostis; species Eragrostis tef. Next base: position 80,469 of record LAPY01001330.1, read on the forward strand.
TATGTGCTTGGTTGGAGTTTTGGCATGAACAAGCCTGCGCAGCCCATTGATATAACCAAGCTACCAAAGCTACCCCATGAAGGACCCAATCCTAGATCAAAGGTTCTGGATATTATACTGCCAATAGCTACAGCAACCTCTGTTATTACTGTAGGCACAATTACCATTCTTCTCATTCGGAGACGCCAAAGATATGCTGAATTAAGAGAAGATTGGGAAGTTGAGTTTGGACCACACAGGTTTTCATATAAAGACCTGTTCCATGCTACTGACGGATTCAAGGACAAAAATCTACTAGGCGTAGGGGGTTTTGGAAGGGTATACAAGGGGGTTCTTCCAATGTCTAAAATGGAGATTGCTGTGAAACGAATTGCCCATGACTCTAAACAGGGCATAAAGGAATTTGTTGCTGAAGTTGTAAGCATTGGTCGCCTCCAGCACCGTAATCTTGTACAGTTGCTTGGCTATTGTCGACGAAGAGGTGAACTTATTTTAGTGTACGAATACATGTCGAGTGGAAGTCTTGATAAGTATCTGTATGATAAAGAGAAATCTAATTTGAGTTGGGGTCAAAGACTACAAATAACTAAGGGAGTTGCATCTGGCTTGCTTTACCTCCATGAGGAATGGGAGAAAGTAGTACTCCATAGGGACATCAAACCAAGCAATGTGCTCCTTGATCATGAAATGAATGGACGTTTAAGTGATTTTTGTCTAGCAAGACTATATGACCATGGTTCTGATTCACAAACCACACATATTGTTGGTACCATTGGTTACCTAGCACCAGAGTTGGCACGGACTAGCAAGCCAACTCCACTTACTGATGTTTTTTCCTTTGGTATATTTGTTCTTGAAGTTACTTGCGGGCGAAAACCCATCGAACAAACTTCACCGGATGGCCAGTTAATGTTGGTTGATTGGGTTTTTGACCGTTGGCACAAAGGAGTACTGACAGATGCAGTGGATATCACACTCCAAAGTGCCTACAATGTCAACGAGGCAAGGCTAATACTAAAGCTAGGATTGCTGTGCTCGCACCCCTTTACCAACCTAAGGCCAAGCATGAGAGAAGTCATGCACTTTCTCAATGGCGACATGCCCCTACCAGATCAGCTTACTCCAGCAGACATGAGCTTCAGCATGCTTTCCTTTATGCAGAACAAAGATTTAAACCCACTGACCTTGACAAACTCATGGTCAATGACTAGCAACAGCAAAATATCTGATCTCATAGGAGGTAGATGAAATGCATGTAATTTTATCATTACACCTTGTCTTCATCACATGCAGACATGTTGGATGCAATATTGATATATGTAAGATTAATATAATCATATTCAAGTGTAAAGTGTCGCCCACCTGAGTAATCAGTCTTTTAGTCTCTATTTGTTCGCCATTTAGGGCTCATGATCGGACTGTGCTTTATACTTAAACACAAAGACAGTCAATTTGCCGCATATTAGATAAAATAAAGATACCATGTCACTCTACATACAGGTTACTTTTGGCAAGTCTTTTTTTTTCTTTTTTTTTTGCAATGGTATTACGGAAGATATATGCGAAACCCATAGTGGGTTTGTCAAGAGCTCCGATATATGCACCAGTTTAGAATGTAAAATACATGAATACTTGTAAGCAATTATATTTGAAGGTACGATACAAACATGCACTGGATAAAAAATAATTAAATATAACTTTTAGAGATACCCACAATATCATCAAGAAAGCAACCACAAAAAAAAAACGAGGCCAGGGTCGCATGGGCAGCCCAGGAGCCAGTCCTATGCAGGGAGGTGAGCCAAAACGACCTGGCAACCTTGGTGCACTTGGCGGGATTCGAACCCCCGGGCAGACTGCCCGAAAGAGAGAGCAGGCAGCCACCCGAGCTCGCCTTGCTTGGCATCAAGAGAGCAACCACAAAAAGATGAATAAGGCTTGGCATACAAGTACAAAACTAGAAACAATATTTTTCACTCTCTTACATAGTTACAACCCTATTGACAATTTTGTGTGTCTAATCCTTATGCTATAAAAGATTCTAGTGCTAAAGAGTAATCTTAGTATCTAGTCATCTCATGGGCCCTCAATGCTTGTGTTGCTTTCGGTGAAGTTTTGTATTGTTTTAGTGGGTTTAGTTTCATTTGTTAGGGGCATACCCCTTCCCCACATCTCTGCCTTAAAAAAGGTAAGAACCCTTACTCAACTCTGACTAGTGTAATAGTAATCTCACAATCAACATAATTTGAGACCATGTAAACTGTAGATTAAATATGATAAGACTTTTCCTAACAAATAAACCCAAATACCTATTATCAAGCTCATTCGTGAATGGAGACAAGTTAGGGGTTCCACAAAAGATCAGCTCACTCCAAATAATGTGACTTCAATTCAGGCAAAATTCGAAGATTCAATGTTGTCCACTGTAGTCTTGATTTTTTTTCTCTGAAATAATACTTCACTAATTAGTCCTAGTATTCTCAGAAAGCATGGCTCACATAGAAAGAATCGTTTGGATGATGAGGCAAGATGGACTATTGAGGATGTCAGGAAACCTTGCTCAGAATTAATTTGAATAAGCTTGTGAGCCGATTGACGGTCATGGAGGGAAATAATGCATCCATTACAACAATGAATGGTCATGGAGGGAACATTAAATTTATCATGAAAATGATTGAGGGTAACGGGTCTAGGGAGGGGTGCCGATCAATCTCTTAACGGAACTACCACCCCTTTAAAAAGAAAGGAGACAAAGGGGTTGCTGTAACTACAGGTAACTACGTACGTCAGCCATTATTTTATTCCATTATCCAAAAGTTAACTTATAGTTAGTTTACCACCAACAATTTTATATACACTCTTAACACCATGGACAACTTTGGGAATTGATTTCAGATCATTTATAGAAAATATGTATTTAACAGGAGTTTTCTCAATTGTTAGCTTATTCAAATCCAGAACAGTACAGTTACAAGGTCAGTCACCTTAAAAACTAACAGGAGAATGAAATTCAAAGAAAAAGGAAACAATATGATGTGTGTAAAATATCAATAACCTTCATTAAAACAAAAGAAGATAACTGGTTACAACGGCAACAGGGCGACTTTTTCTCAAGCAGAATATTTGAAGCCATACAAGAGGAAAGCAAGTCAATAGATAAACGTGGTTTATTTTTTATCTCTAAGAAATTGCAGCGTCTAATGTGATATATCAGTTTTCATTCATGCTAGGTAATCTCCACCAATTATCAGTTTTCATTCACGCTAGGTTATCTCCACCAACCACCAATTGATGCAATTATAACAGTTCTTGTCAGCTAACTATCAGAACAATCACTGCTAACCACTTTATTTTCTTGGATGCTATAGCAATCAAATCAACAGTTAAAAGAAAATAAGACATGTTTATATGTTTCAAAAACATTCATTGAGTATATATATAAGATTCTAATGGTTTAACCAAATGTATAAATCCTATTTTCAAACTTCCCTTTAGCCTAGACATGATTTCGAGTCCAAAAAATCAGTTCAATCAAATCCTTGCCCTAATTTATGTCCTATTCACAGTCTAAATTAGCTCCTCATTTCTTGCCAGGAAACATAACACTTTGCAACACTTACAGACATTGACATCTGTGAAACAACTAGCAGGGTAGGATGTCGCTCTCATTTCAGTTTAGTTTAAATTGCTGGCAGACCTGAGACCTGCAACTACAAAAGAACCACTAGTGGCCTATGAATGCTTCACCATCTTGCACATTTCTGATTCTTTGCAAGCTTTGCACACACCATAGATGAAGTTCTTTCTTCCATTCCTCCTTTCTCTTGGCCTTCACCTTGCAACTCTCAGCACAGGTGATAGCCCAATCCTATACCTTGGCTTCAGTGGCACTAACATATCCACGGATGAAACTGCCACAATTACACCAAGTGGACTCCTTGAGCTAACCAACGGCATGGTTAATCGCAAAGGCCATGCATTCTACCCAAGTCCTTTGCACTTTCGCAAGTCACATGATGGGAAGGTGCAGTCCTTTTCTGTCACTTTTGTGTTTGGCATCCGCTCTAGCTACCTCAGCATGACCCAACATGGTTTGGCCTTTGTTATTGCTCCAAGCAAGAACTTCTCAGATGCATTGGCCAATCAATACCTTGGCCTCACAAATACTCGTAAGAACAGGAACCCAGAGAACCATTTCTTCGCTGTCGAGCTCGATACAGTTGTAACAATCGAGTTCAACGATATTGATGCTAACCATGTCGGCATCAACATCAATGGCCTCAACTCTATCCAGTCCTACACTGCAGGCTACTATGATGACAAAGGTGGTAGCTTTCGAAACCTTAGTCTTAATAGTGGTGAATCAATGCAAGTATGGGTGGATTATACTGGAGCTGCCAAGCAAATCAATGTGACCATGGCTCCAGTTGAAATGGAAAAACCTGGCAGGCCATTGATCTCTACAACCTACGACCTTTCGTCAGTGCTGCAAGAGCCAGCTTACATTGGCTTCTCATCATCAACGGGAGCAGTTGACTCCCGACACTATGTCCTTGGCTGGAGCTTCAGCATGAACAGCCCAGCTCCAAAGATCGACATTACCAAGCTTCCCAAGCTACCTCCCAAGGGCCCAAAAACTCGATCAAAACTATTGGAAACCATCCTACCTATAGCAACAGCAGCATCCATAATAGTTGTAGGAGCTACAATCATATTACTTTTCAGGCAGAGGCTGCGATATGCTGAGCTGAAAGAAGATTGGGAAATTGAGTTCGGACCACACAGGTTCTCATTCAAGGATCTATACCATGCAACAGAAGGATTTCAGAACAAGAACCTACTAGGTGCAGGAGGATTTGGGAAAGTATATAAAGGAGTTCTCCCATCTTCTAAAGTGGAGGTTGCTGTCAAGAGGGTGTCCCATGAATCACGGCAGGGTATGAAGGAGTTCATTGCTGAGGTTGTAACATTGGACGCATTCGACTCCGCAACCTTGTTCAGTTACTTGGTTATTGCAGGAGGAAAGGTGAACTTCTTTTAGTATATGACTATATGTCAAATGGAAGCCTTGATACATAATTGTACTCTGATGAGGACAAGCCCGCACTGAATTGGGCTCAAAGGTTTTGGATCATCAAAGGCATTGCATCCGGTTTACTCTACCTTCACGAGAAGTGGGACAAGGTTGTCATTCACCGTGATATTAAGGCAAGCAACGTTCTTCTAGATAGTGAGATGAATGGACGTCTAGGTGACTTTGGGCTAGCAAGACTGTATGATCATGGCACAGATTTACAGACCACACATTTTGTTGGTACCATCGGGTACTTAGCCCCAGAGTTCGTATCCTCTGGAAAGGCATCCCCTCTCACAGATGTGTTTGCCTTTGGCACGTTCCTTCTTGAAACGACCTGTGAGCAGAGACCAATAAGCAATAATACTGGGGACAATCAAGAGGTGTTAGTTGACTGGGTTCTTGATAATTGGCGCAAGGGATCACTGATAGAGACAGTAGACACCAGATTACAAGGTGACTACAATGTTGATGAGGATGTCTAGTGCTAAAACTTGGGCTATTATGCTCTCACCCATTTACTAATGTGAGGCCAAACATGCAGCAGGTGATGCAGTATCTCGACTATGATTTGCCACTCCCTGAGTTAACACATGCAGACATGAGCTTCAGCATGCTATCCTTAATGCAAGATGAAAGATTTGACCCAAATACACTGTCGTCAAGCATTGGCACAAGACCTGGCATCTCAGGAGGAAGGTGATTTTCATTGTGTTTGATGTTATCGTGAGTGCTTGCATCCCACCATTAATATGTAGCACTGAGTAATGTGACATTTGGCCTAGAGCTATATTATTCAATGGCTTTCTACTGATGAGAGAAGCTCATTGTTACTTACTACAGCAAGGCCATGGCTTTCCAGAAATCACAATTTTCATCAGTGTTTGAATCATCACCCTCTCTCCCTTTATAGTGCAGCTCCATTTCAATATCCTAAAAATATTGTGGGTTGAAATATTTTGTCACCCGAAGTTAACAAGTCTAGTAAAATTCATCCATATAAACACAGCTCAATCACTGCTTTCAAACAGGCCAGATCAAGAAAGCACATAGGGCATCTATTATACATATACTCCAAGACTACATAATATGACTGCTACAAATTAAGAATTAGGAACGTTTTGAATTAAAATACAAGCTACTTAAGAGTTTAAACTTTTATTTTGGTCGTTTCTCTTTTATTAATCTTTGAGCAACTCGAGAGAGAAATCCGCGCTTATATAATCTAAAAACCTGGGGTGTGTGGTGTGTGTTGTATCCGGGATCTTACCATCCATTGTCTTCTTAATATAATGAACTGCAGCTCTCCTGAGCTTTTGGAGAAAAAATCTTTTAAACTTTTATTTGACTTGACAGATTTTAGTCTTTTAGAAATGTATCTCATAAGCACAGTTGCCATTTTTATTTGAGCAAGGAGGTTTAACCACTGCTTCAACTATCATATATTGAACCATCGAAACATCCTGCAGGTAACATAAAACCAAGGCTACTAGACATCCAGAAACAGCCAAGCAAAGTACAAAAACGTGCTAGAAAAAGTCAAACGGTAGCATCCTAAAAAAATCTCAGCACAAAAGTAAGAGAAGAAATTTTGTATCTAAGGAAGGCCTTACATTACACGCGGCTGCAAGTAGTCACACTGCAGGTGCCCGTCCCTCACTTCATGCCAATGCATTATCTGCCCCTCCTGCTGTAGCAATTAGAAGAGAGCTCAATATAACAGCAACCATTCAAGTGAAATCAATATAATCCAAAAGGCATGACTGAGAGCATTGTTTCAAAATTTCCAAACTGTCTAGCAAACTACTACTGTTTCCTGTACGGTTTTCTTGAGTGCCCTTAAAGAATACTTTCAACTAATCCACCCAGGAAACCTTTTGTGTCCTGTCCTTACCAACATTGTTCAAGCAAATGTACAGAACACAGTCCCCCAAACATTAAAAAAAGATAGAGAGCAAGAGCATTTAAAGATCAGGTATAGGTATTTCCATTTGTACCACAGGTAGGAACAATCATCATTTCCACGTCCTAACATATGCACTATTGAAAGTTGGACATATAATTTTTTTGTTACAAAAAAGGCTGGGGCTCTGCCATCAATCAAAGGGGACGAGTGACGATTTTTTTTAACAACATATATGAGTGAACTACCGAGCCGCACTTTGTATGAAACAACAAACTAACAAAATAAGGGGTGATCACCCCACAACCATCACCAAAAAGCTTATATCGCGCTAGAGTTGGACACAGTACAAAGTGTCTGACTCTGTTTTTTCCCCCTTTTAATTTGGGAAATAGATCTGATCACCTATTCGCATCAAATCCGAACCTGCTGGCTTTCTATGAGTTGAATACTGCAGTAGGACGCCTTCACTTCAGCAGGTGATGTGTATTGAAGTTTCGACGTTTAAATCAACAATTATCAAACCTACAGTTTACTGGACCCGTACGTCCAAATGCTACTAGAAACGTGAGCTTGAAGGCTACACCGCAGAATCAAAGACGCCATTTGACTAGTGGTTAGGAAAAGTTAAATCACCGTGAGGAAGTGGGTGCCGCCGGGAACCAGCCGGCGGTGGATTCGGGGTGGTCCCGCCGTCGGGTCACCGCCGCGGGTAATGCTCGGTGCCGGCCGCAGCGCCACCTCCTAGGGCTCTGGTCGCGCGGCTAGGAATGCTTGGTGCCAGAGGAGGCCAATGCGGCTTGTGCGGGGAGCCTGGTGTGGTGAGGCGGCGAGCAGCGTGCGCGCGACGGCGCGGTGGTGCGGCGCCGCCGCGGCCGAGGAAGGTCTGGCCCGTAATAGGCCCAGTTGACCGTTGGGCTCTTTGTGAGAGTTGGGCTGCTTTGTGAGAGTGCGGGTAATTTTGCTCAAAAACAAAAACAAAAAAAGAGAGTGCGGGTAATAGAAAACGGAAAGGAGGCTGGGCCTCTTCTCATTGAACAGAGAGCGGGCGATTATTCGTTTGCTAGTCAAATTGGAGCTTCTCCAAAAATTTTCCGTAATTTCTAGAGAAAATTCCTTCCATCCCATTGAAACAACTTCCAATCTCCTATGTAGCATCAAAAAAGTTTCAATCCCTTGTGTACCATTAATTCAAATTTCTCAACCCATATGTACCATTCTGTTTACAAGTTCGGCAACACACACCACGAGATAAACATTCACGCTTGACATGTTATACGCTGGCTTAAATTAGTGGTTCATGGGAGAGCAGTTGCACGGTCAAAGTACGAACGAAGCTGCGCCGCACATGCCCTTTCGGAAGCAATTCTCAACGTGCATGTGTCATTCACAAGTCCACAACAAGTCGATGGTCCGGAAAAACTGCCTGATAAAGAAACCAACAATTGACTAGGTCATGTTGCCGGAGTACTACTCGAAGTTAACTTCACCGCAGTGGTCGCCGTTCAAGTCTCCGCTGACGCTGTTGACTGTTGGGTGTCGACGTTGTCATCGCAGCTGTCAACAGCAAACGTATGTACGCGAGACTTTTCTTGTTGGCGCACATGGAATTTTGATTCCATATGGTTCACTTCACTGCACCTAACTAATTTGACAAATTAGAACTCACATGGACTTGGTACGAATCACAACGCGAGTCCATCTTTTTAAGAGAGACGGCTCCCAAGGTTGAAGCTGAATTCGACCTGCATAGAGTTCTACTACTACTGGTGTCCAAAAATGCCCTACAAGACCTCAGCCTGTGCTCTTCTCTTCGTGCTCCCGCTCGCCTTCGCCACCACCGATGAGTTCACGTTCAACGGGTTCAACGGCACTACTGAATGGGCCATCGATGGCTCGGCTGGGGTACTGCCGAACGGCATGCTTAGCCTTGCCCCCACAATCATCAAATCCCGAAGCCACGCTTTCTACTCTTCTCCGTTCCAGATGCGTAACCTCACGGATGGCACCATATTATCCTTCTCTGCTACCTTCGCCTTTGTTATACTTCCGTCCAACATTGTTAATGAAGGAATACTGTCTCCCAGCCAATACAGCAGATTGAATATGACTGCCGCTGGAGACGGAATCGCCTTCGTCCTCGCCCCAGGCACCAGCTTCAGCACCGCACCAACTTATGATATTGGTACGTTCGGTCTTCTGGACCTCAATAATGACAATGGCAATTCATCAAACCATCTCCTCTTCATTGAGCTAGATACCAATTACAATGAAGAGTTCGATGACATAGATGACAACCATGTCGGCATCAATGTGAACAGCATGAATTCTTCGAGGTCGTCTCCGGCAGGCTACTACACGGATGAGCCGTTCTCTGATTTGCACCCGATGCGGCTGTCCAGCGGCAAGGAGATGCAAGTATGGATAGACTATGACCAGAGACACATGCAACTCAACGTCAGTCTGGCTCCGATCTCCAAGTCTAAGCCAAAGCACCCACTGTTAGCTCAAAATATCAATCTTTCTCAAGTGTTCCTGGATCACATGTACGTTGGCTTCTCATCATCGTGTCAGGATATCCATGGTTATTTCATCCTAGGCTGCAGCTTCAAGGTGAACGCAAAAGATGCATCACTTGACTACTCCAAGCTGCCGAAAGTAAACGCCACTCAATTTCTTGGCTTCGGGAGAGTTGTGCCACCACTCCTTGCAGACCTAATGAGACCTGTAGCCATGTTTTCCGTTCTTGGTTCAGTAGGGACATTCGTAGCAGTTGTGGCCATCGTCCTTGCTGTCAGAAGATGCTGCAGGTACCGGGAGATTCGCGAGGACTGGGAGCTCGAGTTCGGGCCCCATCGGTTCTCCTACAAAGATCTATACCATGCAACCGATGGCTTTAAAGAAAAGCAGTTGCTTGGAGCAGGAGGATTCGGGAAGGTGTACAAAGGAGTGCTTCCATCATCAAAGTTGGAGGTCGCCGTGAAGGTCATGTCCCACGATTCAAAGCAAGGTGTGAAAGAATTCATCGCAGAGGTTGTAAGTATGGGCCGTCTTCGGCATCGTAACCTTGTTCAATTACTTGGGTATTGTCGCCGGAAAGGTGAACTGCTGCTAGTGTACGAGTACATGTCCAATGGCAGCCTTGATCAGCACTTGTATAGCCAGGACAAGCATTGCTTGGATTGGGCTCACAGGTTTGAGATCATCAAGGGTGTTGCATCAGGCCTCTTTTACTTGCACGAGGAATGGGAGCAAGTAGTTATACACCGGGATGTCAAAGCAAGCAATGTGCTTCTTGATGAAGAGATGAACGGACAGCTAGGTGACTTCGGTCTAGCAAGGTTGCACGACCATGGAGCCGAAGCGCACACAACACGTGTTGCAGGAACTAGAGGCTATATCTCCCCTGAACTAGCGAGGCTTGGAAAGGCCACTAAAGCAACTGATGTGTTTGCATTCGGCGCATTCATTCTAGAAGTTGCTTGTGGCAGGCGACCTGTTGCAGCGAATTCGATTGGTGAACCTCTAGTTTTGGTTGATTTTGTGCTCAGGTTCTGGCAGAATGATTTGATCCTTGGCATTATAGATCAGAGATTGAGTGGAGAATATGTGGCGGAGGAGGCAGAGCTGGTGCTGAAGCTTGGGCTACTCTGTTCACACCCATCTCCGTTTGGCAGGCCAAGCATGAGGCTTATCATGCAGTATCTATATGGAGACGTGCCGTTTCCAGAGATGCCAGATGTTTATCTGAACATCCGAAGCATAAACGAGCTACAAGTTGAAGGTGGCTTCAGTGATGTGCAGTGTCCATCGGTGCAGACCAGTATAACTAGCCTCTCAGGAGGAAGGTGAAGCCGTCAGCAAGATCTAATCGTGATTGTTTAGGATTAGAATATGCAATTATATGGGTCGGGGTTGAACTAGGCTAGAAACATACCTTTATCACCACTCTGTTTCATGCATGGATGCCAATAATTTTCCTCCTTTTAGCTATCAGATTGGATACTGTACTGCTCGAATATACTACATACTCAACATTGTAGCTGTGAAATGAAGGCCCCTCACACCTTAATTCATTGTCCCATTGTCACCTTGAACTTGTATGAACTGGTTTGAATGAGAGGCCTCTTTGAATGAATAGGTCACGGGAGAGAAGACACGGTCAACAAAACTCTGCAGCAACCTGCAATTTTTTTATGCAGTTCACGGCGTATACCATATGGCCATAACAAGCACCTCTGCAAAAAAAAAAAAAAGGCCCATAACAAGCCAATGATGCAAGGTCATTGTCGCTTGAAGAATCAAATTCTGACAATGACATGCTTCATGTTAAAGTGAAAGGTATGACTAACCACAGACCTTTTCATTCAGTCTCCCCATTGCCGTGTCGCTGTGTAGCATTATCTATTTCTCAACATCTAAAAAAAAAGGTATCTATTTCTCAAATTCGAGAGTGAGAGATTGCCATCAGAAAAGTGGGAAGAACACAAGATGTAAGCGTGATTGTTAAGGATTAGAAAATACAATTAAGTTTCAGGGTATAACTTGGCTAAAAAACATACCTGTATCGCAGCTCAATGTTTTTTTTTGAACCTCTCATGACTAGAGTATGAATGTAGTATTTGTCACGGTCCCTTGACTTGTATGAACTTGTTTGAATGAATAGTCCACTGGAGAGCAGCCACAGTCAACGAAACTCTACTGCAATCCGCGTTTGTTCTATGCAGTTCACGACGTATCCATTAATGAAAAAGGCCAGCTGTCGCTTGAAGAAATCAAATTTTGATAATGACATGCTTCATTGCTGTGTAGCAGCTATTTCTCTAGGTCAAGACTCAAGAATAAGATTGCCACCATGGAAGTGTAAGAAAATCACACACGATTATTTTGCACTGCTGCTAAATATTTTCCATTTCAAGATGTCATATCCAAATTGATGTCTCATATGAACCTGAAACCGCGCAGACTTGCAAAATCTCAGAGGCCATACGTCCTATCCATCTCATTTGCATTTCTGTGGTACAGCCCTTCAAAGATTTCAGTCACCTTCGGCATTAACTGAAAGTCAAATCTTAATAGTCTCCTCCTGTTGCTTCCCTTGGTCAAACGTTAAAGGATTACAAACTACATCTATATTCCAAAAATCTTATTTTACTATGCTCTTTTTACTAGGGGAACAAACTGGGCAGCAAGCAGATGTACTTGCTGCAATATCCAAATATCAACTGACAAGCATGGTCACCGACGCGTTTCAACGGGATATAGAGTTCAGAAGCATCCATATTCAAGGAGCTCTCTGATATCTAGTAGGAGCTACATTAATTCTGTCCAAAATGGACCAGAGAAAATCACTTCAAAGCATTGGTATTGGATTTCACTGACAATTGAAAAGATTAAAATCTTGGTCAATGGAAAGAATTAACAGATCAGCCCATTCGCGTAATCATAAGGCTGGTTATAATTTTTTGTTTGAGCAAGGATGTCGATTGTCGATTTTCCCCTGCTTCGACAGTAGCATATCAAACTACAAATGAAACTTCATAATACGGACGAATGACCACCAAAAACTGCCCAAATACAAGACCATGCAAGACCGAATACAGCGGCTGCCAATAGAGTCTTTAAGAGGCTCAGAGTAATAGAATCAATTGGCAGCTAAGAAAGTCCATACATTGGCATGATTTAGATGGAAACAGTAGCACCACAGGTTCACTTCCTTCACTCCATGTTGTTAGAGTTGCATGCACCAACCAATTCACCCAAAAGCCTAAGCTGATAGGAGAGGTGGGCAATTTACTTATGGTTCAACACTCCCCCTCACATGGTATCGAGCCACGAGAGCTGCACGTGAGGGGGAGTGTTGAACCATAAGTGAATTGCCCACTTCTTCTCATTAGGTTAGGCTGGTGGGTGAACTGGTTGATGCATGCAACTTAACACATGTGATGCAAACACATCGCCTGACACTCCTGCAATACAGATTTCAGAGGAGAACTAAACCCAATAACAACCATTAAACTGAAATGAACTGAGCAAAAAATATAACCATTCTTTAAAAGCTGCTATCATGGTTCCTGGTTTCCTAATTGGTCAAGTGCACTCAACAAAGGTCCTCCAAAATAAGGTCCATTCCCTCCCACCAAGGCAAAGGTACATGAGGCAGTTCTTAAGAACAGAAATCGGTATTTCCATTCCTACAACAGAAAAGAAAAATCATCCGTTCTAAGTTTTCAAGTAGTTATTACGAAAATGGGCCTTACTTAAAAATAAGCTGATTCTGGTATTTTTCAAGTTCGTTGGTTGGTTAATAAATCCGACTATATGGCCATTTATTAAGCAATGTTTGTGTCTTCGTGCTAAATCAGCACGTAGCTGCACGCCCATCAATTCAGCAGTTTATGTGCATTTCAATATTTCATACTCGCTTCATATTTTTATTCTTCAAGTTACAACAAACAAATTAGTGCAAATTTTCTAATTAGTTTGTCATATTGATAGGAATAAAGAGTGTTTGCTTGGTGGCCACAACTCGCCACGCCACAAAGTATGCCCGCCACACAAAGAAAGGCCGGTGTTTGGTCTGCAGCAAAGCTGTGGCCGCCACAGTATTTGCAGTTCATTTTTTTGCATAAGACTATCTGCAGCGGGAACGGCACACCATCCTACAGTCCAATTTTACCGTTTTTTTTTGCCGCAGCGGGGCACTGTAAAGGGAACGGTAACATAACGTTTCGCCTCCAGACCGCTATTCCTAGCGGCATCCAGATTTACGCTATAGAGGAGAGAGAGTCCGTCGACCCAACCACCCACGCTCCTCGCGCCCTTCCACGGACGCCCCGCGCTCGCCCTTTCACCGCCGCCCGTGGAGACAGCAGCCCAACCACCTCTCCCTCGTGGCCGTGCGTGCCTCATCTCCAGCGCCACCGTCACCAGATCGAACCATCTCCGGCGTGTCCGCATCGAAGCCATCTCCGCCGCCACGGTTCCGCCGTCCTGTGTGTCCGATTCGTCGCCGGTGGCGGTTGATCCAGTCGAGGCAATAGCGGATCCGCACCGTGGAGGTTCGGCCACACCCGCTCCCGAGGTCCTTCGGCGTCGCCGCGTGCTCCTTTCGATCTGCGCAGGGAAGTCGCGTTGGGGGCGGCGGCGGCATCCGCCAGTTCACTGCACAACACGCGAATATCAGGTTAAAACGGGAGCATTCGTCCTTCTCCATTTGTGATTTCCTCTCTCTGTTGCCTCAGATTCGTCTTCTTGCCCTTCGTAAGAAAAAAAGATTCGTCTTCTTGCAACCCATCTGCGGCTAGATCTTCGTGTTCCACAATTTCTCTGAAATTTCTCCTATTTCTATTCTTGCCCTGGGATTTCCTCACTCAACGTTTGATACTCTAGTTCTTTTCCAGCATTCCAGCACCAGGCCTTTAGATCCAGCAAAGAAGCAATTCATAGTTTTAGTATATTTTGATTTGAGATTTGGATGTTACTAATTGCTTAGTGCCATGATTAGTAAATCAGATGTCGCTGCCACTGCAACCCATACATTCGAAAGCGGATTCTTCTGATTATGATTGGCATGGAATTTTTTGGTCTGTTCTTTTCTATTTGTGTTGCGGCGACGAGCGGCGTTTCTTCCTCCGTTCCAAGAGCCAGCGCCTCAGCCTTTTACTCCACCAACAACAGCACAAGCGAGGGGAAGAAGATGGAGAGGAAAATGTAAAAGAAAAAGTCTGTGTTGTGAACCCAAAGTGATGGTAGTTGGTATAGAGTTGGTATACAGGTTCACCGGTGAGAAAAAATTGGATAGAGTAGAGAATCTCCTAAGAATATTCTGTATAGAGTTGGAAATAGAGGTCCATTACTGTAGATAGTCTAAGCTGCGGCGGCAGATTTCTTCGCCATAATATGTGGCGACGCCACACTGGCCAGCTGCCAAACGCTCCCTAAAAAACCGGACGTAGTACAATTTAATGGGCCACTATATCCAAATCTGAAATCTTAATTCTGCTGCAAACTAGACTAATCTCCATCAGTTAAGCAGGTGAAATGTAGTAACTAAAAATAAAGTTCTAGTCACCAGCAAGGGGGATGTGCCGTCGGAACGGACAGGCGGCGTTGGTGTCCGAATCATCACCGGCATCGAGTTGAGTGGTGGGGCTGCGGAGAATGGCCGCTGAAGACCGCAGCACCTCCTCCTAGGGCCCTCCTGGCGTAGGCTCCTACAGATTTGGATCCGAACAACGCCAACACGGGACCAAGCGCTGATTCCTGTGAGGCGGCGAGCGGCGGGCGCGGTGGTGTGGCGACGCCGGGAAGCGAGACAGCAACCGATAAGGGCTGAAGCAGAACCGGTTACCGGACCAAGATGCGTGCTCAAAGAATGCAGGCCTACCAGCCCATGTCAGGTTAGGCCTCTTCAGGAGAATTGGGTTGAACAGCCTATCCAAACAATGGCCCAGTTGAGGAGTGTGATGGCCCTATTATTCTGGTTGGAACGAAAAATGGACAACGTAAAAAAGAAAAAAAATCGCATGCTCGTGCACTACTCACCAGAGGTGTCCGGACGTGAGAGAGGCGCTCTCTCGATGGGTCCACCATATATACCTATCGGGGCGGACTGAGCTGGTTGGACTGCACCACCGCGCTAAATAATAATATAGGTATATATATATATATATACTATTCAGAGCGCAGCGCGAGCCCGCCGCTCTGAATAAT
>LAPY01001330.1:101457-116897 GCA_000970635.1 Eragrostis tef
TCTCTCTCTCTCTCTCTATATATATACCTGAAAGCCCCTTTGACGGCATTTGCTTAAGAAGAAGACCTTTTCATGCGGGGTTGAGAAAGCGGCAAACCTTCCCCAAAATATACATAGGGACTCAGCTGGTTGTGTGAGCTATGTCACAAGTCTTTATCTATGCTTTGGCAGAGAAAGAACGAGGGGCTTTTTTCTCTTAGGAACTAAATCCCCGGCCGGATGTCGGGTGTGCGAATCCTGAGAATCAAACCCGGGCGGGCGCGCACCACGCTGGGTGCATCTGGCCAAAGCTCGGTTCTCGAATATAAGTATATAAATCGGTCAACAATGCACCTTTTTTTTTGTTCTTATGTCTATCCATATTAAAATGCCTCCTAGTTGATACTTCACATCAACCTTAACTATAGCAACTCGTGGGTAATCAAGTCATCATTCACTTCTTAAGCCATATGCACAGGAAATGAGCCACTATTTGGGATGAAAGAGGGTATTGTTGATTCGATTTGGATTTGCCATTTCCTTGTTATCCTTACAAGATGGAGCAGGTAAGCAAGGGTTGTTGCATGGTACGTTACTGCGAGGTGTATTTGTGATACTTCCCAAATAATTCACCAATTTCTCCATTTACCACATCACCCTCTTCCCTCTCTTATATGGGAACTGCACAATAAATTTTGTTGTTTAATTACTTAGATGAAGTTTCTCAAGGCCCAACTCCTAGAGTACTACAAGAAATAAGTTTTTTCCAAGGTCTTGCCTCGATCGTGCATATACGTAGTATGTCCAAGGTCCCATCTGCCGTCGTCACACCAGAAACAAACGAAGCACGGTAACCAAGCATGCACACATTATTAGCATGGGCATGGATTGACCGGTAAGATCGTGCCGCTTGGCTGCTTTGCAGCGGCTGTTTTGCAGCAGCTACAGTGTTTTAGTTATTTTTTTTACAGCTGCTACAGTGTTTCTGCAGCCACTATATTTTTCTGCAGCCGCAGCTGCAGCGTGCCGAACAGCCTCATCAATCTTCTCGGGTTTGAATGGAATAAAACAATCAACGGAGTCCACATCATAACCTATTAACTAGGTGGAGTGAATGGCACAAAACTACAACTATTTGTGTCTATGTTTTACAAAACTATAACTTTTAGAACATGTTTCACAAAACTACAACTATTTTGACTCTGAATTTTACAAAACTACAACTTTAGTGAATCCTGGTCGCGGGTCCCATCTGTCAGCCTCAATACGATGTGGAGGGGAAGGCTCAGACCAGGTCAACTTGGGCCGGCCCATATAGAAGAGGCACTGCCTTATACCACCGGAGTCACGCACGGAGTGAACAAATGGATGGCTAATGTCACGTTAATGCTTACATCACCTAGTAACGAGTCATGGATGTGAAACAAAATATACACAAAAGGACGAAGGCTGGTTAAGTTTGAGCCTAGTGCTTTAGCACGAGTGCACAACAAAAGGCCATACAGGTTAAACAAAAGAAATGGCCCCAGACCCGAGAAGCATATCTCGTTAGTGATGGCTGCTCCCATCCAGACCAAACAACAGCCACTGGATACCCCTCCCCCTGCCCCTTCCTCTAGCTGACGCCCCTGAAGATGCTCTTCCTCTTCGCCCTCCTCCCCTGCTTCTTCCCCATGCATGGGTTGTAGATCCACCGACGCTGCTTGCCTGAGTGCTTGCCTGCGAGCTTGGACCAGCCTCAGCTTGCTGGTTTGCTAGTTCCTTGGCCTGTTGCCTTGCTTCTTTCCTTAACAGATTGAAGAAACAAATGAAGTCCTTGTCCATTTTCCTCACGACAAATGCATCTGCGTCATCACAGTACACTTTGAACGTCCACAAATCATCCACGGACCTACCAAAAGCCAACACGGAAACCAATCAAAGATTCGTAATTTCTCATCAAACCCTAACTTAATTTCGAAACCAAAAAATCCCCAGCGTAATGTGACTCACCCGGATGGAGGCTTTTGAGTCCCAGCTGAATCGCTCAGTCCACTGCTCATCACGATGCCTCCGTCCTCGTCACGATCGCCCGCCAGTTCGCCACCACCCCCGCCTCCGCCTACCGTATCAGCTACATCAGCCATCGCTCACTCCTATCAAGTCGCGTGCGATGGAAGGAGACGAGAACTCCGGAAAAAGGCACTGCCTGTATATGGGCTGGCCCATACTGGCCTCAGCCTTTTCTGGTGGACAACGGAACGGCTGCCATAGATCGTATTGAGGTTGACAGGTGGGACCCGCGATCACACGAGAACGGGATTCACTAAAGTTGTAGTTTTGTGAAACTCAGGGTCAAAATAGTTGTAGTTTTGTGAAACATGTTCTAAAAGTTATAGTTTTGTGAAACATAAGTATAAATAGTTATAGTTTTGTGCAATTCACTCAACTAGGTGACACCCCGCGCGTTACTACGGGCTTAATTATAGGAAGGGATTTTTGTCACTGTGGGAAATGGAAATGAATGAAATGAAATGATGCAGTTGACTGACATGCTACCCTGAAGTTTGGAGAAAGAATATTTCTGAAAAATTTGGAGAGGCGGTTCTGAAACCACATGACTGATTAAACGTTTTTATCTACCTGAAATGCAGACAAAGCAGAAAATAGCTTTTTGTAGTTTGATCCTTTAGTCGCTGATATCCATGAAACTCGTAAAGATTACACTAGTGAGGCGGTAAGACGGCTCTGAACAAAGAGAAAAGGACATAAATTCTTCCTTCCTCTTTGCCATCTATATTGTTGAAATATTGATCCCTGTCTCCTCGGTACAATTGATTGCATAGAAAAAACAAATGATACGTACAAAGAAATGAACAGTACATGAGACAAAAAAAAAGAAAGAGCAGTACAACACATACCGTGCTTCTTTATGTGCAATTCTCTCAGTTGAAACTGTGCGTCAGAGGAAGATCTGTATGAGAGAGAGAGAGAGAGAGAGAGAGAGAGAGAGAGAGAGAGAGAGAGAGAGAGAGAGTTGTGCCCTGAAGGAGGCAGTCCGCGTTGGAACAAATTTCTACGTTGGATTAAGGCATCTATAGCAGGCAGCAAGCTCGCGATGCATGGTTGATGATTCAGAGAACTTCTTGATAAGGCTGATTGCCGCTTGCTTGTATTCCTCGTTAATTGTCGTTTGTTGCAAGCCGAGCCTCACCATATTCTCTTAATGATGCATGGATGTTGGTCATAGAATATGCTAACCTGCGTCATGGCATTTTAGGGCAGATCAGTCCAGGATATTTGGAATATACGGATGGGAGACGAATTAGAAATATCACTGTATTGATTTTTCATTTGGCTGATGGTAGCGTTTATAATCACTACTTGTATGGATGGCCATGATCTGTGCTGCAGAAGAAAATCGGATGGACCAAAGTTTGAGGTGACGTGGCAAACGTGAGAGGAGCTTTATAACCGTCTATATTCCTCGTTGTCGTTTGTTGCAAGCCGAGCCTCACCATATTCTCTTAATGATGCATGGATGTTGGTCATAGAATATGCTAACCTGCGTCATGGCATTTTAGGGCAGATCAGTCCAGGATAATTGGAATATACCGATGGAAGACGAATTAGAAACATCACTGTATTGATTTTTCCGGTAGGCAGTTTAGTTTGGCTGATGGTAGGGTTTAGCCGGAGTTTCGACCTTACTTTTCAATATTGTTCCTTCGAGTGACCCGAGCGGTACAAAAAAAAGCAACATCTCATACTGGTCTAAATTTCGGCTATACCGGCCGCTAAAATGGGTTCCGTCAGGTGCCCTGGTGGTGATGTCTAACGACAACTACGTAGTATTAGGCGACAATTATCGACAGCTCGATTTGAAGACAACAGGTGAAGAAGCATCATCGACGGCGGTGGTGGCTGGGAGTTGTGGTGACAATGTAAAGCAACAGCAAAATAATCTTTGTTTTGAAAGTTTATGTATACCCAGAGGAGAACCCAAAAATAGTTTAGTGATCTAAATCTTTGTTTTGAGAGTTTATGGACCTTGATGAGATCATCGCAATATTTTACAGACTCAAATCTTCATTTTAATAGTTTATGAACCCAAATAAGAATGCTAAAATAGTTTAAAGACTTATGATGCACTTCACTCTTAAAAACAAATAGAAAGGGGGGGGGGTGTTTGTGGGGTGGGGTGGGGGGGATCTTTATAGCTTTTTGCTACCAGGGGTGAAATAATACTAATTACTAACTAACCACTCTTACTTTTCCGATATTACCTTCAATCTAATAAAATACTAGCCAATAGTAATGAATTTTTTTAATATCAAATCTGCAGCATATCGGATAACTCCCCTAATGTAAACCGTGGAGTGTATGCATCAAGTATGCCAAAACCCGGGACCTTTTTCCATTATGTAAAACAAAGGTCTATGTCCCTGTGGGTCCCATGGGAAACAGTAGAGAGGCAGACCACCACGTCCACGTGTAGTCATCAAACCTTAAGTAAGCTAAGTTCGCCGTCTTACTGCACATTTGCTACTGACTACAGATACTGAGAACGAGGTCGCCCTTTGTGTGATCTTTTTTTTTTTGAATTGTTTGTGTGATCCATAAGGGACCACACTTTCAGTCACGCTATCTCAAAAGAGTTGTTGTAATCTTTTTCACCTTTTGTTGTGTAATTACCATCACTGAATCGATCATCTACCATGCCGTTCAAGACACGGTCAATTGTGAAGAGCTGATTGCTGCTCCGATACCCCGAGACTTGGCCGAACAGGACAGATATCTGCTGCACCAGGGAATTTAGGTACCTGGAACAAAGTCAAAGTCCATGCTCAAATGAACAAGAGAAACGACATCGAAATTATATATACTATTTCCGCCCATACGTCTTGCTAATACCGTGTGACGACTACTGTATGAAAATGGTACGCGTGCATATTCCCGTGGTCTCAATCCCCTGTACGAAAATTCATTCGTGTGGCATGCGTGGAATGTTTTCTACAGAAATCGTACGTCTGAACATGATACAATTCGCAACCGATATTACGTTGTCATAGGTGAAGGACGGGCGTCTTCTGAATTTTAAAACATAAGACCAGAGCAAAAAGTCTCAAGCTCCTATCTGTTGATCAAATCTCAAAGCTTGTCTTATCTTTCAACCATGCATGGCTTCTTCAGTTCAAATTCTGCATTTTATAGGACCACCGTAACATAAGTACTCTTTCTTGCTCTTACAGCCTTTTATATACTGCAACCGTTCGTCAGGAGCAATCAAAATAGTCCAACATGAAGCATTGAAAAAACCATTTTTCCAAAGGAAATTACTTGAGTTGGACAGAATTCTTTTGTTTCAGTGGTAGGTTAAGAGATTCAGTGGTGGGCTAAGACTTAAGAGACGACAAACTCTGGATCAGATAAACTAAAAAGACCAGAATATTTTATATACACAATTGATATCTGATAGGTAAGTATTTGCCCTTTTCCCAGGTCATTTATTTCTGTAAGCTTCAACTAAGCAAGAAAATGATGCACATGAAAACAAGCCAAAAGCAACAGGACAGAACAAATCAAGACAGTTTTTGGCATGTAACTACATCTTATTTTCGCTGATCAATAAGTCATGGACGAAAGCATGAGTTAAACGATACACCAGGAGTACGGCAAAAAAAAGGAAAAGAATACTCGATAATATAATTATCATTTCTAGGTTTAGTCAGAGTCAATACTTTTTGTATCTGACAATAATATCAACAAAATAAATTAATTATTTTAAATAGGAAGCGGTATATTTACGATAATTAGTTTCAAGTCATCTATTTGCACTTTACATTGTTATCTTTATAAATTTTTCTTCATGGACAATCAAAACTAAAAATGCTATCCCCGCAAAAAAAACTAAAAATGTTTAACTTTTAACAAATTTAATTAAAAACACCTATCCTGAGATAGACTCAGTACATAAGGTACACAATAAAAACTCTCAAGGTCCCATCTCTTTATTCAAAAATGAAATTAAATGTAGCATAATCGGCCAGCAGGTGAAGCATAAGTCTTTGTCCCGGTTGGTCCCATGTGGAACAGAGAGCGGGACTATGGCATCAACGGGTAGTAGTCTCCAAAAGACTGAATGCACGTCTACTGACTGCAGAAGCTAAGAATAAGGTCCTAGACAATTCTGTGATCATCAATAAGGGACATCGCTTTCGTATAGTCACCTCCGAAAGAGAGCTGCTGTAATTAGTTTTCATCCTTTGGGCGCGCAATTCACAGTCACTGTATTTAACATCTGCCATGCTGTTCAAGACAGGGTCCATTGTGAAGTGCTGAAGGCTGCACCGAGACACGGTGCATCAGGGAATTGAGTTACCAGAAACAGTAAAACTCGATGCCCAAATGAACAAGCGAAATAATATCGAATATAGATACCATTTCCGGTAACACATGCACGTATGTTCCGTCCATCTCATCCCCTTTGTGTGTGAAAAATCATACACGCGGTACACGTGGAAATTTTTCATCAGTGAGCGTGTCTGAACATGACACAATTCGCAAGATATATCAATGCATTCACAGGGCAAGGGCGGGCGACTGCTGACTATAAGGTAGGGATATATAAGACCAGATGCAAAAAAGTCTAAAGACCATATCCTTTGATCAATTCTCAAATCTCAAAGCTTGTCGCATCTACCAACCTGCATGGCGCTTAGATTAGTCACAGTCTCCATTTAAAATTCCGCTTCCTATAGGTGCACCGTGATATAGGGGTCGGAGTCCTCTCTAATGCCACACAAAATTGAGAGAGCAAAAGTAAAAATATAAATTAAGAGACCTGTAGAGTTTTTTTTTGTGGGACTAAAGACCTGTAGAGTTTGCTACAGTTTTTTGTGAGTGAGTGAACAGTTCTCTGAATTGGTAGATTACTGTAACGAGTTATCTGGTCTTTCTGTTTTTCATCAAGCGGTGCAAATTCAGGCTTATGCTTTACACTGTAGCACCTCTGAATTGAGACCTTCAAATCAAAGGATCTCATTCCTTGATATAGCTACTCTTTCTTTGCTCTTACAGTTTTTTATACTATGATTGCAACCGTTCATCAGGAGCAATTAATATAGTAGGACATCAAGCAACCAGTTTTCTAAAGGAATTAGTTGAACTGAACAAATTTTCGTTTTTGAATAGTAGGTTAAGAAGATTGGAGAAAAATTCTTTGTTTAAATAGTAGGTCAAGTGACGACAGATCCTGGACCAGAAAAACTAAAAAAAGAATATTTATGTATTCAATTGGTATTTTCATACGTAAGCCTTGGCCTCATTTACCTACGTCATCTCTTTCTGTAATCTTCAATTGCCCAAGGAAAATGGTGTACACCGGAAAAAACCAAGAGCAAGACAGTACTAATCAGAAGACAGTTCTTGTCATGAGACTAGTAATTACATCTTATATATATCCGGAGATAATTCAGACAAGGACCACATGTGTTAAGCGAAACACGACGACTACGGCATCCACTGGTGCAAGTGGTCGGTCATCTATCGATCTAGATACTACTTGTAGATTACAAGTTGCTCTGGCAGACCAATAGCTGTAAGTTTACAAGTGACAATTAAGTATTTAGTTGACAGCAAGGGTAGAGTACGACCCAAAACGACAGTATACAATAAGGCCTAGATGAAAAGCTATAGCTGGTGAACTCGATCGCATCTTTGGTTGGATTCATACAGTCCAGACACGATGGAGCAGCGTCTTCCGTTGTCCTTCCTTCTGCTCCTGTCCCTAATTAGCCTCCACCTTCCAGGCTACTGTGCCGCCGCCAACGAGCCCTTCGTCTTCTCCGGCTTCGGCGCCGGTGCCGGCAACCTTACCCTCGACGGCGCGGCCACGGTCACTTCCGGAGGACTCCTTGAGCTGACTGACGACGTGGCGAGCATCAAAGGCCACGCGTTCTTCCATACCCCGTTCCAGTTCAAGGAGTCTTCCAATGGCACGGCGCAATCCTTCTCCGCCACCTTCGTCTTCGCCATCATCTCTGGCTACCCCAACACCATCAGTACCGACGGGATGGCCTTCCTCATCTCCCCGACGGCGAACTTGTCGAACGCGTCGGTGGCCCAGTACATGGGCTTCCTCGACAGCACCGTGATGAGCAGCATCTTCGCCATCGAGCTCGACACCGTGCAGAACAACGAGATGAAGGACATCGACAATAACCATGTTGGCATGGACATCACCAACATGTACTCCATGCCCTCTCACGCTGCTGGATTCTACAACGACAAGGACGGTACGTTCATGAACTTGAGCCTTGATAGCGGCCGGCCTATGCAAGTTTGGGTGGACTATGATGGGAAGGCCAAACAGGTCAACGTCACTTTGGCTCCCATGGGAGTGTCCAAACCTTCAAAACCATTGCTCTCCAACATTACCGATCTGTCATCTGTGCTCACTGAAGAAGCATATGTTGGGTTCTCTGCCGGGACGGGGCCGATGAAGACACGGTACTGTGTTCTCGCTTGGAGCTTCGCCGTAAACGGAGCAGCTCCGCCCATCGACTACAAGAAGATGGCAAAGCTTTCTTCTGACCACAAGACTATGTCGACGGTCATGAAGATAGTATTGGCAGCAGTAGTAACCACATCATTAATCTTGGGGATCGGTATTTTAATCTTTTTATGGATCCGGAAGGAGGCATATGCTGAACTGAAAGAAGATTGGGAGGTCGAGTTCGGGCCGCACCGGTTCCCCTACAAGGATTTGGTCCACGCCACGGAAGGATTCAAGAACAAGAACATACTCGGTGTAGGCGGTTTCGGCAAGGTGTACAAAGGTGTGCTTCCAAAGTCCAAATTGGAGGTTGCAGTGAAGAAGGTGTCCCATGATTCAAGCCAGGGGATCAAGGAGTTCATCTCAGAAGTGGTAAGCATCGGCCACCTTCGACACCGCAACCTCGTGCAGTTACTCGGTTACTGTCGAAGGAAGGGGGAACTGCTTCTGGTGTATGACTACATGGCAAATGGAAGCCTGGACAAGTACCTGTACGGTGAAGAGGACAAGCCGGTACTAGACTGGGCTCAGAGGTTTCAGATCATCAAAGATGTGGCCTCCGGGTTGTTCTACCTCCACGAGAAGTGGGAGAAGGTGGTCATCCACCGAGACATCAAAGCAAGCAATGTGCTACTCGACCGGGTGATGAACGCGCACCTCGGCGATTTCGGCCTTGCAAGGTTGTACGACCATGGCACCAACCTGCAGACCACACATGTGGTAGGCACCATGGGGTACATCGCACCAGAGCTAGCGAGGTCAGGCAAGGCGTCGCCCCTCACCGATGTCTTCGCCTTCGGCACGTTCCTTCTCGAGGTCACCTGCGGCCGGCAGCCGGTTATCAACAGCGCGCAGCACGGCACCAAGTTGCTGGTGGACAGGGTGCTCGAGTACTGGCACAGAGGAGCACTCTTGGAGACGGTGGATCTCAAGATGCAGGGCAATTACAACCCTGATGAGGCACGCCTAGTGCTCTCGCTTGGGCTGATGTGCTCGCACCCGTTCCCAAGTGCAAGGCCGACCATGCGACAGGTCATGCAGTACCTGGAGGGAGACGCGCCGCTGCCGGAGCTGACGCCGGCGAACTTGAGCTTGCTGAGCATGATGCAGAGTGAAGGGTTGTCGTTCGACCAGTCCGTTCTTCGGTATCCTTGGTCAGGGACAAGCATGGGCACCATCTCACCAGAAATCACAGTCGGAAGATGATGTTTGTAAATTGTTAGTAGCTACTAGTCTTCTTGGGTGTGATGTGGAGTGATATCTGTTGTAGTATTATGATGACTCGTAAATCCACATGATTGGTTCAATTGTAAATCCTTATTGGAAAATACTTATATTAGCTTTGTCATGTGTAAGTTGCTTGCTGGGTACTTTGTCAAACCAATTTTCATTGCCACTGGCCAGTAATTAACAATCAGTATGGGAACATGCATCCTTGACAAGTCAAAGCCAACTTGATCAACAGCAGCAATTGATAGCAGCGCTCGCTCCGCCCGAGAATCCTGTTATAGCGGAGCAATGCCTAGGGGATCGGAATGCTCTCAACTCGCCGCTGCCTGTGCTGTCCTCTGTCGAAGCATCTCCACGGAAAACAGGGCCAGCGCCAACCATTCCTTGTTCAGAGATCCACCAACTGCGCACCGCAAGTCGTGCTCCAGTGTAAAATCCTCCGCAACACATGCCTTGAGTTTACGCGCAACTCGTCAAGCACAGCTCATCTTCACGTGAAGCTTGTATCATATAAGATTATTATAGTTACTCCCGACGGATCTCACACTCTTACAGTTCAAAATTAACTGTTCGGAATTCGCTGTCCAGCCTATGGCCGTTGATTACGTCGCTGGCCTCGATCCAGCCGTGCGCTCCCATGCTTGCGACCCCGGCACCATTTTTCTCGGCCGAACCTTCCCGATTCTTCTTCCCCCAGTCAATACAGAAAAACAGCCCCTCACTCAGGCTTTGCATGAAAATCCTCTAGCCAACTAAAATTAGCCAACTAAACACAGTCCATAAATATTAACAGTTGTTGTAACTCATTTCTTTTAAATCCTTTATATCATTTTCATTGTTTTTTTATACGATGGCCTCCTTGTCTCTGATGGGGTTAGGCAAATGTGGATGGGGACAGTTTGCATATTGCTTGTTTAATAA
Organism: Eragrostis tef; assembly: GCA_000970635.1. Classification (NCBI taxonomy): domain Eukaryota; kingdom Viridiplantae; phylum Streptophyta; class Magnoliopsida; order Poales; family Poaceae; genus Eragrostis; species Eragrostis tef. The sequence continues at coordinate 112,124 of LAPY01001330.1, forward strand.
ATTTGAATAGCAATACCACTATGATAGGATATCACACTAAATAAGACGGGTTGTTCATCCGTTTTGACTTGTTCCATCTACATCGATACGAGAAGGAATCTCGGAAATACGAGCCACCGGAGTCAAAGTATATTTGAAAAAGCAAGTAATGCGCATGCTTAACCTCGACAATACTGGAGCAAATGATCGAAAGCCTCTAGCTCTAAGCATATAGCAAGATTTTGCTCAGGCCCTGCGCCACCTGCTTCATCTTGAAAAGCTTTGGTATCACTCGATTACAATTTTTATACCATCCAAGGTTAAAAGATATGAAAGGAAACCAAGCAGTATTTGTAATTATGAAATTATGAAATTAAGGAGGACATATTCGAGTGTAGGTACAGCAACTGATCTGGGGGCCCCGATATCTTTCTTCTACATTTTAAATAGGCCTGGCAGTCAAGGGCCCATCAAGATATATAGCCTCCATGTTCGGCACAGAACGGCCCAAATAATTACTTCATGCCACGAGATTAGCCTCTCTCTGTTCCCTCTCTCTCACACACAGAAAAAAATGCAGCACATCGATTCTTCATTACATTAGTCATGGTGCTGGTAAAGTTTTAAAGTCCCATGTACAGATTGATTAGGTTCTCACTATCAATTTTCTGTTAGTGAAATCTTGGTGAAACAAGATGTTCTAAAATTTTATATTTACTAATTGGAGGTTCTTTTCGGTGTCTCCACATTAATTGGTGAAAATTTTAAAAATTACCACAAAAAAAAGCAAAACATCCAATCTTTGATTTTGAGATCTACGATTAATAGTATTTCCACCAATAGTGGCTTCCTCAAATACCTAGCTATTTCCTTGCAAATCAAAAACTATCTATTCTCTGATTCCCAGTCCACGCCTCCCCGCATAACTACGGCCGGCGCCTCCGTCAGGCAAAAAAAAAAACTATCTATTCTCTGATTCCCAGTCCACGCCTCCCCGCATAACTACGGCCGCCGCCTCCGTCAGTTTCCTTCGCGACCTCCGCCGTGCAATCCGCGCTTCTTTTGGGAGGCCACTCCGAAGCCGGTCATTGCCAGTGCTTCTCAAACGATGGAGCCCGACCGAGTGCGAAATTAAACTCCACGTCTCTACGGTGGTCGATGTTGGCGGCCATAACAAACCGATCGACAACAGATCTTGCATAGTTTCTGTTGAGTTCGTACGTACGTTTGCTCATAGATTGTTCTTTGGATGCATGAGCAACCACAGTTCCAAGTATATACAGGTATGTCTCTGCTTGATATGAGTTCATATGTTTGCACATGAATCGATTGATTCCGAGCGGTGGTCACCAGCTGGCCGGTTGTCTTCTTGATAAATTGAACAGGTCCAAATAATGCATGCACGTCTAATTGAGCATCTCATACCACCTTATCTGTAGAGACAAATCCTATCTCTCCTCGATCAAAACTTAAGCTTACAGGAAAGAAACAAAATTTGTTGTGAACGGGAAGGAGAAGCAGAATAAGTTAAGCTGGGGATGGCAGCTTGATTGCCGAGGCGAAACCAAAATGGTTGGAAACAAGTGTGGGTTTGCTGCTACCGCATCCCCCAGTGGCGTCAGTTTGAACATAGTTGGGTACGTGTCGTTTGGTGCTAATGGCTGGATAACATACTTCAGGTGGATTCATCTGTTGGAGGGAAGACAGGGATTAACCATCCACTTGGGAAGAATTTAATCGGGGCAGTCTACCAGCCACAATGTGTACTAATAGACACAAAGACACTTACTTTGCCTGACAGGGATTTGGCTTCAGGCATGCTGAGGTTGTGAGGTACAAGCCCATAAGAAATGCCCCTTTCTATGAGTGGCAAGAGAAGAATATATCAGCTTTGTTGGCAAGGTATTAATTTTGTTCCTTTTTCTTGCTGAAGATATATTTTGTTGATTTGTTATTCCCCAAAGAAATCACTTACTTGACGAAGAGTACATCAAGTTGATTTTTTTTTAAAAAAACTTGCATGTCTAATTTAAAAGCATGGTGATCAAGTCCATCCCAAATATACTGTGGTTTGTATAAAACATAGCTAGATTTCCAATAGCTAGAACATCACTCCGGTGTCTCTAGAAGAACATCATATCCTTTTCTGGTGTTCTCCTTGGCATATGAAAATAGTTTCGCCTGTATGGAACATAATATTTTTCTGAATCCCTGCAGCAATTGATTTTTTTCTGAGAAGTTTCTATAGGTATCTACTTAAACGATTTATCAGATCTATGAATCATGGGTTTAGTTCGCTTTGTAGTACATAAATTAAGATATTGCATATAAATCGGTGCATAAAGCCCTTCAACTTCATATACGCATGCATCCTACATTCCTACAACTACATGAGAAGTTCAAGCAGGAGCAGACATGTCATGTTCCCTCAATGAGTTTCGAGTGTGTAAAACTTTGCAAGGTTCAAATAAAGCTATAGAAAAGGCTGACAACTAACTTGGCAAGGAAATTTGCTAAATATTGGTAGCCCGTGCAATTTATATTGGTAGCCCGTGCAATTTCACATGTTGAAAGGTTAATCTGAGAAAAGTCCTAAAGGCTTTCATAAATTAAATAAGTAAAATAACTGGCAAAGTGTAGCATACTATAACTGATGGATTTCGTTGCGTGTCTTTTCTCCTCTGTCTCTGTCCCTAATAATCATAGAGTCAAAAATAAATATTATGCAATAACAAAGCACGGCAAGAAATTAGATCTTTACTCAAGCTGGAGTGCAATTAAAACTTTTAATGTACCATGACATTGCTAGCCCCGTGCAAATGCACGAGCTGAATGTCTAGTGTTTCTTAACTGCTAGTTCCAACTGCATAATGTGACATACGTTTCTCAAAAAAAAAACTGCATAATGTGACATACAACCCATATGAGAAAATTCTTTATCATATATGAGTTTATATTCTACAAAATTGACTCCCCAATTCGTATTCTTAGAAAGAGGTGACAAACAGTGCCAAGAAGGCAAAGTGCATGATGAAAGTCATATTATCATCTGCCTCCTGAAATGTCAGATATTGTGCCGAAGCTCATGTTTGATGATGGAGGATATGACATAATATATGGGTCGAACCCTTTGTTTTTCAACAGGGCTAGGATGTTGAAGCTCAAGTGTGTCGATGCGAGCTCTGGAACTGGTTTGTCTCCATCGAGGTAGTCCATGACCTGTTGCATGCTTGGCCTTGTACTGGTCGAAGGGTGAGAGCACAGCAGTCCAAGCTTTAGCACGAGGTATGCCTCCTCAATGTTATAGGTTCCTTGCAGCCTTGTGTCTACCGTATCAAGAAGTGTTCCATTGTGCCAATGCTCAAGTACCCAATCAACCAACATGAGCTGATCCCCTTGTGCGTCTTGTTTTATAGGCCTTTGCCCACATGTGACCTCAAGGATGAATGTGCCAAAAGCAAAAACATCTGTAAGAGGTGATGCCTTGCCTGTGCGTACTAGCTCCGGAGCGAGGTATCCCATAGTGCCAACCATATGTGTTGTCTGGGGATCAGTGCCATGGTCGTACAATCTCGAGAGGCCAAAATCACCGAGCTGTGCATTCATTTCCTTGTCAAGTAGTATGTTGCTCGCCTTGATATCACGGTGAATGACAACTTTATCCCACTTCTCGTGAAGATAAAGCAAACCAGATGCAACACCTTTGATGATCCTAAATCTCTGATCCCAGTCCAACATCGGCTTTTCCCCTTCGTAGTGCAAATATTTGTCAAGACTTCCATTTGACATGTAGTCATAAACCAAAAGGAGTTCACCTTTTCTTCGACAATAGCCAAGTAACTGGACAAGGTTGCGGTGTCGGATGCGGCCGATACTAACAACCTCGGCAACAAACTCTTTCATCCCCTGCCTTGACTCGTGGGACACCTTCTTCACAGCAACCTCCAATTTAGATGTTGGAAGCACTCCTTTATACACCCTGCCGAAACCTCCGGCCCCGAGAAGATGCTTCTCCTTGAATCCATCAGTAGCATTGAACAAATCCTTATACGAGAACCGGTGTGGCCCGAACTCAACCTCCCAATCTTCTCGCAGCTCGGCATACCTCCTGCGCCTTCGCACCAATATAACCACAGCAATACCTAGAACAACGAGTAGTGCTGCAGTTCCAATTGGTAGAATAATTTCGAAGACCTTGGATTGAGGTTTAGAGCCGAGGCGAGGTAGCTTTGGCAGCTTGGAGATATCAATTGCTGGAGCAGGCCCATCCATGGCGAAGCTCCAGCCAAGTATGTAGTGCCGAGAATGGATCGGGCCGGTGGCTGATGAGAATCCAACATAAGATGGCTCAAGCAATACATCCGAGAGGTTGTAGGTGACAGAAACGAGTGGCCTTACTGGTTTGGACATGCCAATGGGAGCTATGGTGACGTTGATCCGAGCAGCCTCCCGATCGTAATCCACCCACGCCTGCATCACCTCGCCGCTGATGAGGTTCATGTCGTGGAAGCTCCCGTTCGTGTCGTCGTAGTACCCTGCGGCCTGCGCCGCGACGGAGCGGAGCCCGTCGATGTCGACGCCGACATGGTTGTTGTTCATGTCCTGGAACTCGACGTTCTGCATGGTGTCGAGCTCGGCGGCGAACAAGTGGTTGCTGGCGTTGCCGTTGTTGTCGATGTTGGCGAGGCCCATGTACTGCGCGGCCAGCGCGGAGGAGAAGTTGGTGCTCGGCGCGACGGTGAAGGCGATGCCATGGCAGCTGAGTGCCGGGTAGCTCGAGAGGATGGGGGAAGCG
>LAPY01001331.1:13927-28569 GCA_000970635.1 Eragrostis tef
ATGTCGCGGCGGAGCGGCTTGCTGCACGCGGCGAAGCGGACGATCGTCGTGGCGTCCGTCCGCGCGACGGTGTCGAGGAGACGGTCTGCCGGGAGCATCCTGGCCAGAGCGTCCTCCTCCTCCTCCGGTGGCGTCGCCTCCATGAACGCCCGGAGGCGTTTGCATGAAAGCATCACCAATGCTTTGCAAAAAGTCAAAACGATGATGGTGATTTGGTCACCGGAGAGAGAGATCCTTATTTATTCCTCACAGATGGGATCTGTTGCCCCATCAGGTGACTGAGATTTTCTGGTTCCCTCACTCAATTTTTTGAAGCGTTCGATCAATAACCTTCCGCCGGCAGCAAACAATCAAATAGTGAAAATCAAAAAAAAAACAATCAAATAGTGAGAAATAGAAACTACAGCCTGCCTGGGCCAGCCCATGTTTTTCAGGCTTTTCCCGGATGTTGAAATATTGGGTGCAAAGGCCTAATTCTGTGCAATGGGGCAAATATGGCATAATAGCTATTGGATCATCGTCCAAGCTTCATTCTAGGTGGTGTTTGGATCCCCAGTAATTTCTATAATATGGCTTCTAAAAAAACCTAAGTGTGGGTGTTTGGATCTTGGATTCTTAAAATTTAGAATCTAGTTTCTGAGATGGTTAATGACCAGTTTCCTCATTTTTCTTGAGCAGTGGCACAATTATCCAAAAGTGGGTGCTTTGACAAATAAAATCACCTTAAAGCTAGGTTAGGCTAGATTATAGAATTCTAGAATCTGCTGCATAATTTGACATGTTTGGATCTCTGTAGCTTTTAAAATTTAGTTTCTTAAAATCTAAGCTGATGAAACTCCGCACAGTTCATTGCACTGATTTTTGTGCACCTCCTAGACAGGGGCGGGCCCAGCTTTATTCATGGGCGTTAAGTCGAATAACCATTATTTTAGACAATTTGTTATGTGTATATTTTTTTAGAGCTATTTGTTATGTATATATGACATGTATTATTTATATGTGTACCAAAAAGGAAAAAAAACACATATCAGTCTATCTTTCTGGCCAAAAATCATGGCACTATGGTAGCCCATCTATTTCCACCCCACCAAACTTGTTCCAATGGCCCAATTGCACGTTCCAACCCACCGGCCAACATTTTTTTTCCACGCTTAGAAATTTTGAATACCCTTCTTCAAATCCTGGGCCCGCCACTGCTCCTAGACATTCTTTTGTACGATATATGGCTCCTCCGCCCAGATGGATCTGTGGAGGCTCTCGCTGCCAAATATAGAGTGTAAGTGCTAACTCGACACAAGATGTTTTCTTTTTCTCTCTTTTTTTTAGATTACACAGTATAAATGAGATACTCACAATGCACGCATACTCGTCCCTATAAACGCACATACGCAAACTTTACTCCTACGATCATCTTTGAAGATTGAGCCGACAAATTCACGAAGTTGACGAATTCACCACTGGCGTCTCGCTGTCGACGGTCACGTCACATACCGCTGAAAGCACAAAACCGTTAAATCTTAGAAAAATTGCTCCCACCAGGAGTCAAACACAGGACCTCAAAGGTGCTACTTGGGAACAAGATGTTTTTTTAGTCATATGGAACAAGGAAGTAGGAGGACAAACTAAGTTAATCACAACTTTGTGGTAACTAGCTGAAACCCAGCGGCAACGTTGCCGCGGGCTAGCATGTCAAAGACCATTTGATTTGTACATCCAACATCATAAAAGTTACCCAAAAAAAAACATCATAAAGTTAGAATTCCTTATTATCGTGTCAAAAGACAATTTGATTTGTTGCTCCATTTTTTTCTAAAACTGTACAAATGGGAAGCATACTTCAAACTCATTCATACCCATGAACAGGAGACAGAATGGCGCTGAGTGCTAACTCGACACAAGATGTTTTCTTGGCCATATGGAAAAAAAGGAAGTAGGAGTACAAAGTAAGCTAATCACAACTTTGTGGTAATAACCAGCTGAAACCCGCGGCAACGTTGCCGCAGGCTAGCATGTCAAAAGACCATTTGATTTGTACATCCAACATCATAAAAGTTAGAATTCCTTATTATCGTGTCAAAAGACAATTTGATTTGTTACTCCAATTTTTTTCTAAAACTGTACAACAGGGAGGCCTCTCCTTACTTCAAATTCATTCATACCCATGAGGATTGGAAACATAACCATCAACAAAATACCACTCCTACCTCGGGTTAGCCTTCAACAAAACACTATTAAGCTAATCATTCTTGTCTTTGAAGCATATCGTGGAAGCAACCACTCTTCGCAGTTATCTGTATGATGTCGATCTTCAGCTATGACAAAATCTAGGTTAGGTAAGGGAACAAAAACAATTTCATAAATTGTATGCCTTTGATCGATAAGACTAAATATGAACGTTTACTCGTTGAGATTTTAGAATTTGATGCCAGCTAAATATAGATCCAAATTGTGGGAAAAAAACGAATCAAACTGGTATAAGGCGTCACAAGAGTCAAAATGTAAAACTGGATGAAAGACATGATATCTTGATGACACACACCAAAAAAAAGTTCCTATATATATAGCACGAGCATGTCCTATTATAAATGCGCACTCAGGGTAAAATCATTAGTGCAGAACATAACTAATTCAGTACATTCAACATGTGCCATGCACATTCCTATTTAATATCGAACAAAGGTAGAAAATACATCTATAATTCAGTATATTGCACTAGTGGAGAACATAACTGAACAGAATGGCAAGGTAGAATTGACTGAATCCTAATCGATCGTCACCAGCAACTGATTTTTGTAAATCCATCAACTATTTTTTTCACCTACAATGTAACATGATATACTAAGTCATAAAGAGAATATATGTTAATCTGATATTTAGAACTGTATGAAGTCCTTTTCAAATGTAAAAAAAAAGTAGTAGAACCAAAATTATGGTAATATGTAAGCTGATATTAGCATCTGATTCAAACACCAAAACAGGTATATATATTATAATGTTTACCACATTGTTTGAAAGATCAATAAATAGAAAATTATTTATTCACAAAGGTGCTCACAATTTTTCAATGTAAAGAGTAAAATGTCATATGAGCAATTTTTTTGAAAAGTGATGAGGTTAGATACACAGAGAAACTGCTTGAAATACATTTTTGCATGGTTTTTAGTATGCTGGTTTCAAAATTGTAAAAATACAACCACACAAAAACCTTGAGGATTGACTGATTACCTAGATGATTTCATCTTAGGTACTCGTTTTCGCAAACCCTAAAGAGCACGAAGTGCCCATCAAAGGCTGGTTTGGAAATGATTTTTTAACACAGTACAAAAGGTAAACACACTTCAAGTTCAATTTGGCAATAGGAATGCAGAGCAGTTTCACTAAGATAAACAAATTATTCACGATAAGGCACCATGTGAGAGCAGCAAGTGTATTGTTACTCATTTCATCATGTGCTACATACCTTGATAAAACATTAGTAGGTGAACCAAAAACATGCCATATGGGAAAAATGATAATGATTATGTTCTTCAGACTTAAACCTGCAGTGGCCCATAGAATGCTGGAAAACAAATGCAAATATATTATGATGGGCTACATAATTACAATGATAAGAGATTAAATACAAAACAGCAAGGAAAAAGCATGAGCCTATGAAATTCTGTTTGACGGTAATATTATCGTTAAGATAGATAACTAAAAATCTCTTTGCACACAACACTGTGTTCATAATTTTGTATTCAATCCATGGTTTAACACATATTTATATAATACCATGTATGTGTAACATTACAAGTCAAAAACTTTTGCTAACGACCTTTCCTATTTGTCAGCTGATAGAGTGAACAAAAGCTGGAGGTTGAGTCATAATATAGGTTATGAAAGGGCAATGCCCTTCTAGAACACTTTCTAAGTCATCGTATCATAAATTTTACTTTTAAGTATTTTTTCATTTTAGAAGTATAGGACCCTTTGACATCCATACAGTAATACCCTTCTATTTACAAATTTTCAAACAGCAAAAAATGTGTCATTTCTCATTTGCAAAGGAGTGAGTTCACTCAATCTAACATTATAGAGGGCAATATGATTTATGAATTGACATAAGTCACCAAAGATTGATAGTTGGCCTGGAAAAGCACAAAAACTCATTAAGATGACATATTCCCATTAGGAAAATGTCCTCTGAGAGCAAGTCATTGATGGAGTATGCACAAAACATTAGAGAGGATCCATATATGGCAGATCATGTCCGTCAGTGCTAATAAATATACATGAGACATTACATAGCTGTTGTTTCACAGCGGGTAGTACGATGGAATTCCTTTATACAACTGAAAGATGCATCACTCTTCCTTACAAAATCATTATACACAAATGACAACGGAGACATACCTGAGCACGGTTTGGTACCTTGGATTCCCAGTTGCAACGAAACCTCTAACCAATCAAACTAAAGATGACCCATGCCTGAAGTCTGAATTCTAAAGCCTTGTTCTGAATTCTGAAGTCCACTCAGTGCATAGTAATTGCATGACCAGCTGAGCATATATTCTGAAAAGGACATTTTAGATAGTTCAAAAGCCGATAAAGAATGTACGGAACAAATTATTTTGAATCCAACACAAAATTACATTATCCAATGTGGGGAAAATGAGAGATAAAAAATAAATGCTGAAACTCCAAAATTGTATATTGCACAAAAAAAAATGATTGTAAGAAAATATTTACCAAAAGGCTTTCACGGCACCTTTCAGTTAAGACTCCTGCATAGCAAATTTCTCTGATACTAAACAAAAACAAAAGTCCCGCATGTAGAGACCACAGTTCCTGGCAGTGGTAGCAGAGACATATAGAAATACCAGATGGTATTAGTAGTTCTCGAACACAGAAAACTAATATATCACATGAGAAACTTTCTCGTATCTGAATGTAATTTCACATACCGCAAAGACGATCTCAATCTATAAGTGGATTGAAACATTGGGCCTTGTTTATTAATTAGCATGCTAAAAGTAATGACTAAATTCAGTCTCGGCAAACTCAGCAGGCAGAATAACAGAATAAGGCTATTTTCAATCTTCATTGTTTTCTAGGTGCTAAAAAAGTCAGTGATGTCAATTGGAAAAAAAAATTCATGAGGTAATATGTGCAAGGTTTTCTCTATAGCATACTATGTCACCCAGAGATGAGATGGAAGGTTGCGTTAGGAAAATCTCACTGATGAATAGCAGCTTCCACAGCTGCATCATACTTTCAAGCTGTAAGGGGGTCATCTTAGAGAAGCTCCTGCATCGTCCACGGTAAGCCCTCGAGGTACAAAAATGTAGGCATAAAAATTGAAAAGATATCAATCATATCCGCAGCCGCAGGTGGCACATGTTTCCCAATCAGCAAACACTCTAGCGAGGCTATCTAAATTTGAAGGTTTAGTCAACGTACCAATGTACGTGTGCCACACACGTGTCTAAAAGGCTGAAATGATATCTATTATAAAGCTAATAATCAAACAATAAGAATATATTTCCTCTGATTATTATGAAGCAAGAAACACTGGCAACATGGACAATACATATAAAAAGACAACTGTGAGGAATATTATAAATGAAAATACAAATATCTCAGTCAATTGGGATATCAATAATTCCATCAAAATCAAATTTGTAAACTTGGTTGAGACCCAATGCCTACATACACTGGAACCAAATTGACTTGAGCATAGTTTCTCTGATTTTGGAAGTAGCAAACTTGACTTGATCTTACTTTCTCTGCTTCCCAGTAGTCTCCGTTTCAGCTTGTTGCAAGCCACATTGTTGAGTTTGCAACTGATATTCAGAGCTTTAGACCGCGCGTGTTTTCCCTTTCACCTTTCAATATTCTCTTTGTTGCTCCACAAATCCCAATTATATTTTTGAAAATGATGTGCAACGTAGGTTTCATGATGTGGGAATTTCTGGTGGTCCCCGACCATATATTTCTTAAATAATAAACAATCAATGAATGAAATCATTTAGATCAGATATGACATATAAATTCTAATTGGAAAGAAAATCGTCAAGAGTGACATCGGAAAACTTACATCAAGGTTGGTCCCAAATTCAAGGAAGTATTATCATATAGAATTGTGTGGCCAATAACTCATATGTCTATATGCATGAATATGGCTAGGTACAGGTTAATCACGTTCAGAACTCTGAGCCCAAGGAACCTGCGTTGCACATCACGGTCACAACCAGCAAAGCTCCTGGGTAGGACAACTCTACGTCCAGATTGTGATGCGGTGGTTGCAAGAGTGTCAAGAACTCCATGTATGGGCAGATCAAAAGTTAGTAGACAATCATGAAGATATGTGAATTTATGATGCATAGAGTAAAATACAATGCGGTATGAGCAACAGTAGTATGAACTTATGAGACAATATGTTCATGTGCTAAATAAACATGAATCACAGATTTGCATCCCAGCTGCTATATTCTCTATCATAAACGCATCTATCTGCTGTGCAGTTTTGAAATACCTTTCTAAACAAATAAAGAACAGAGCCCATGGCAAGTAACCAAATAAAATCCAACAGAGCACATGACTCCCTACTTACACTGAAAAATAAATATTTGCATTTTGTTATATATTTTTGTATAAGCATGTCAAACAAATATTCATGATTTTATTATGCCAATTTCAGCATCAGATGTGTAACACATATACTATTCAGTCTCGCAGATACTATTCAGTATGACAGAAAACCATCAGATGTATGACACATGATGTATTTGATATATTATAAAATTTTTGGTCTAAGTCCGTAGCTACAGGTACTATTCAGTCTGGCATATACTATTAAGTATGACAGGCAACCATTTTTGGTCTGTGTCCTTAGCTACAGGTTGACAGATACGATTTTCAAAGCTTATTTAACATAGGCACTTGCTACCCAAACAGAAATCCATTTATAAGAAACCACATAGTTGCATCACCAAATATACGTGATAAAGGTCGGCCCGAATAATCTTCTGGTGTGTAGAGTTGGAGTACCACCAGTTAAGACGCATAGACTCAACCTTAATGTACATATCAACAAGCCACTGCTGGAAGAGTTGTCCCCCGTGAAACAATACATTGAACTCCCCGCGTCTGATTTGCAGCTTGTAAGCATATCGCTCTCACATACTTCATACTTGATTCTGGATTGCCACCTGGAGTACGAGAATAAGCAAATAATAAGAAATACATATGCCAATGATCATATATAACTGTCATTAGTAATTATAACAATAAATGCTGAAATTAGCAACCTAGTCCACCATTGCAATCATCTGCTTCGACTTCGTCATCTATATCCATCGCAGTTCCGAAACCTTCATGCGAATGTACTATGTGACCACCAAAGAAACGCAAACAGATTAGCTTAGAATGTAGAACTAAAAATAAATGATGAGTTATTACAAGTTCTGTCATATCACACACCTTGCAACTCAGTATTCTTTTTTTGGCAGTCTTTTTTTCTTTTTTGTTTCCTGGTAAAGTATCCCTCCATTCCAGACCGTCTCGCCACCAGAAAAAAACAAAGGATAAGCAAGAGGATCATTAGCACCCATAGTATGCCCGTATATACACCGTCCGGTCCGATAGTTACACTGAAAAATAAATATTTGCATTTTGTTATATATTTTTGTATAAGCATGTCAAACAAATATTCATGATTTTATTATGCCAATTTCAGCATCAGATGTGTAACACATATACTATTCAGTCTCGCAGATACTATTCAGTATGACAGAAAACCATCAGATGTATGACACATGATGTATTTGATATATTATAAAATTTTTGGTCTAAGTCCGTAGCTACAGGTACTATTCAGTCTGGCATATACTATTAAGTATGACAGGCAACCATTTTTGGTCTGTGTCCTTAGCTACAGGTTGACAGATACGATTTTCAAAGCTTATTTAACATAGGCACTTGCTACCCAAACAGAAATCCATTTATAAGAAACCACATAGTTGCATCACCAAATATACGTGATAAAGGTCGGCCCGAATAATCTTCTGGTGTGTAGAGTTGGAGTACCACCAGTTAAGACGCATAGACTCAACCTTAATGTACATATCAACAAGCCACTGCTGGAAGAGTTGTCCCCCGTGAAACAATACATTGAACTCCCCGCGTCTGATTTGCAGCTTGTAAGCATATCGCTCTCACATACTTCATACTTGATTCTGGATTGCCACCTGGAGTACGAGAATAAGCAAATAATAAGAAATACATATGCCAATGATCATATATAACTGTCATTAGTAATTATAACAATAAATGCTGAAATTAGCAACCTAGTCCACCATTGCAATCATCTGCTTCGACTTCGTCATCTATATCCATCGCAGTTCCGAAACCTTCATGCGAATGTACTATGTGACCACCAAAGAAACGCAAACAGATTAGCTTAGAATGTAGAACTAAAAATAAATGATGAGTTATTACAAGTTCTGTCATATCACACACCTTGCAACTCAGTATTCTTTTTTTGGCAGTCTTTTTTTCTTTTTTGTTTCCTGGTAAAGTATCCCTCCATTCCAGACCGTCTCGCCACCAGAAAAAAACAAAGGATAAGCAAGAGGATCATTAGCACCCATAGTATGCCCGTATATACACCGTCCGGTCCGATAGTCCACACACCATAACACTCCTCTTAAACATTTTCTTGGGGTCACTACCTTCCACCCACATGGCTGCAACTGAGAAACAGTCGGAGCATTGTATCTCCCCTGGTCCACTATAATCTTGGTGTTGAGTTCGATTCTATACTCGTCGAGCTTTAGTCTGGAACCCAAATTCCTGAATGTCCTAACATAAGGATTCCCTTCTAAAATACATAAAATCTGCTTTATGATCCTAACATGAAGGTGAAACATCATTCGCATTGTCATATATGTAAAGCTACACATTTCTGGGGGACTAGCTTCCGTGCACAACTGATCCAGGTGATGATATACCTGACCGGATCCAAAAATGTATAGATCCCAGTCCCTGCTGTGGTAGCGACTCGTCGGTCGAGTTTGACACCCATGCTAGTGAAAGAAAAATGGAAATTGAAGTAACAAATATTCTTTCTGAACCACTTTGCATCTATGTTTGTTTGACTTGTGTAAAGTCTTCTCAGCTCTCTGTAGGTACCTCCAAAATATGAATGTGAACCATCCCCTCCCTACAACATGCCACTCCTTCACCAGGGAGCCATCTCTCTCTACAGTCTTCATTCCGCCCCAGAGCATGATGTTTTTTCGGGAGGTTGTGATGAACATAGTCATAGGGATCGGGTCAGCCTTCAGCACCTCTATCTTGCCCACCAACTTGATATGACAAGTTCAAGTTAAAACAACAATACGAGAGCCAACTCAAGTTTTCTACGAATATACTATACATACCAGGTCGTACAAAAACCTGTCCTTCATCATCAGTAAAGAATTCACTGATGTCGTCATCTATAGGCTTATGAGTCTCCAAGTTTTCCTCATCTGGGTCATATACAAAGAAAAGGGGGGGGGGGGGGGGGGTTGGTTTTAAAAAAAAAAAGGGGGGGGGGGGTTGAGATTCGATTTTTAATTCCAGGCTTACAAAGAAAAGGACATTTTTAATTACCCAATCCCAGGTGTTCTGATGCAGAATCGTACACACCATCATTAACATGAAGGATTTATCTTTCTTGACGGACCAACTGTAAACAAAGCGACTTCTTGAATTACCGAATATTCATTTCAACAAAGTAATCAGGCTCAAGCACAATAGTATTTTGTAGAAGTTGCAAACAGCTACACACCTTGTGGATGAATCCCGGTTCTTGTTATATTTCTGGCACAATATTTTCGTTGAAATTCTAAATTCCATTAGAGTTCAGCGACATTTACTTCATTTCCCCTTTTATGCTTTCGGCTTTGTTAGGTCCAACCACGCCACTGGGGTCTTTTCAATTCCTCTGGGGTACATGTGTCCGCTGTAACAGTCAATAAATATTATGAGCTGCAAAACCATATATATATAAAAGCAAAATTTGCTAAAGCTAATTGTGTATTTTTTTAGAAATGGGAATATATTTCAATATTCCAGCCTCTGTATCGATTGATACATGTAGCTGTTCCTTATCACATCACCAACAAAAAACATCCAAAATGACTCAAACGACTTCACCAACGACGCCACAGTTTATCAAAACTCAAGTCTATTACTAAAACACCATCCATTGCTAGCAAAAATCTCCATTGATGTAGTCTCAAGCTAATTGTGTATGATCACCTTGAATTGGTACTCCAGTTTTACGCTTCCGTTAGCTCTAAATATTCTCACGCCATCAGGACCTTTGCAATTCGTCAATATCAATTGAATCAGCAGTAACAGACTCAATGTCTTCAGAATTTTGCATTCCAACAGCTGGTTGTGATTCCCATTCGCTGTTCCTATGCAACCAGCTCTCATCTTCACCATCCACACCAGTTGTTACAGAATCACCCAAAACAGAAGCAATAGGGATGTTGGGCTCGATCGTGGTCATCGGCTTTTGCTTTGAACCTAAATAAAATATCATGAATATCAAATACTTGTTAAGTACCAAAACTATGTATGCATCAATGAAGCACAGCAAGGTCATATTGAAAATACAGAAAGGCAGCGTGGCTCCATCAGCTCCGAAAATTCCCAAAACACCTGGACAATTACGTAACAGTTAGTTATTGATACAAATAACAAATAGAATATTACAATAACCACAAAAAACTGTCCATATGATGGTCCCAAGATGGAGGAACCTGTAGGGTATGTGACCATTCTGTAACTCTGATTATTGTCGAGGCGGATTCAGCAACCAGTCCAAAGTTAGGGTTCATGATTCCGGATAGTGGAGTGGGGTCTGTTAAAACAAAGCATAGCTTAAAAAATTGTGAAACGTAAATAATAATACAAGCCTTTAGATCTAGAATTCATGAGCAATGCACCTATATGGAGTGACATTGGCGTTGACCTTTAGTTACTCATCGATTGTGGAGCAACAAAGGGCCCTATTTATTAAAAATTTAATACTGAGAGAACAAAGAACCCTCAAAACTGCTCCAACTGTAGACTTGAGTTGTTAGCATGACACAATCAGCTGTATTATTGTAAATTGGTACCTCTAATTTTTTTAGCAGGTGTTTCTGAGGTGAGCATTGCATCATTTGCAATTTTCAAAGTTATATCTTCCATTCTTCTCCAAAACCTTTACAGGACCAAAAATAAACAGTCAACAATTCAGAAACCAACAAAGATACTTGTGACAAGCTGACCAAACCAAATTCACTTCGCATTCTTATGTTACAAATCAAAATAATGCACCTCTATGTGTTGACTCCCGCGACGCACTTTGATTATTCCTCGAGGCAGGCGTGCTATTGGGACCTAAACCCAAGTTAGGGTTTGTAAAAGCAGAAAATAGAGTGTGAGCTAACAACACTGGATTTAATCAAAAAGATGGACTGTGAAATAACAGAAAAATAAGTGCCCAACAAAAAATAAATCCAGTTTTGACCAGTGAAAAATAATGCACATGTGTGGAGTGCTCCCTGCTGATTCTCTTTTTCACCTGAATCATATTGGTATGGATCTGATTCGACACAAACACTGGATCGTTAACGAAACATTAAACCATTTTTGGTACATGGAACCAGAGTTTGTTAAAATACGTTGGGGTTTTTCAAATTCCTTTGTGGCCTTTTGCCGCTCACAGAAACGCTTGACCCATTCTCTACCCTGTGTGCGCTGCTTGGCAAGCAAGGCAACAGCTATTAAAGATAAAAAAAAAGACAGATTATTCCATTATATTGAATGTGTGGAATCCATAAAAGTATCTATTGATTATGAGCAAGTCTGTTAGTGGCCGCTTACACTAATGTAATAAAATAAAATTGCTATGCTTCAAAAAAAGTTCATGTCACACAGTACCTGATTCGTTAATCATCTCTGGCGCTTGTGTTGAAACACATTTTGTTGGCATAGATGTGACACACAGGCCATCGATATTATATTCGGCACGGAATTCTCAGCTTCGGCCTTTTTTTGGGCTCGATGCAGGCGTCTCCTTTCATCTTCTTTTTTTGGTTTCGCAGCAAGGTCATCATTAGCAAGATCGCCATGCTGATCCGAAAAAAATAAAATAAAAAGCAAATCAATGATGCCACCCCCTGTATGGCCACCTGAAATTTGAACAATGCCCGACATTGTTGACGAAAATACGTCGAGGGTTAACAAAAATCCTTAGCAGATATATACAGCTCACCATTGGGGTCGACTTTAGTACTTGCCCATAATGTCTGATTCAAACAAGGTTCAGAGAAATTTAGCAAAATGATATAAAACATTGTACTTGAAGTAGCAGGGACATGACCACATTGTACTTGAGGTTGTAAATAATTCACGCAGGTTTGTCTGTTTTGAGAGTGGTCGTCGCAGAGCAATCTCTAATTGAAGACAGCGGTTTACATGCAACCGAGGCAGGAGAACTTTTGAGCGTTCATCTAGGGTGTCTCGCGTGCCCACAAGGTACCCTTTGTCTGGACGATGATTTCGCATGCCCATAAGCTACCCTAATCCAGCTACCACCTAGTACATACATCGAAGATGGAACAGGCCAATTCGCGGCTTCCTCTAGTTGATTGAGGAAAAAAAAACCTGTCGAATCTGTCTACAACTTCATCGACCCCAATCTACGAAACCTAACAAGATCAGTGCCCCGACGCGGCGTAGCTCCATCGTCCTCGACGAAGCCGCGACTGGAGTGGAGTCGTCCTCGACGAAGCCGCGACTGGAGGGCGCCAAGCACAATGATCCGTACACAATCAACAAAAACAACGCAAGGGGTCAGGACAGAACCTGCGTGCGCGGGTCACCTGCGTGCGCGGCTCTCCAGAGTCCAAACAATACGAAAAGACGTCTCGTCGTGCTCTGCGAAGAAAGCAGACCCGAGGATGGAATTGGATTTCAAAAAAGGAAAGCAATAGAAAAACCGGAAATAAAGGAAGGTGGGAAATTGCAGGGTGTGAAAAAACGCCGGGTGAGAAAAAACATCGCGATGCCACGGCTGCTGTGGGGTCTAATCTGATATTGGACGGTAGATTAAAAAGGAGGAAGTCTTAATCAACGGTTCATACACAAGTGGGATAAATTTTGGGATGTCAAAACTATTTTTCTTTAAATTGGTTCTTTATTAGTTTAGAATCGAGAAGAAATAGAAAAGAGGCGTGGGACGAAATTAAAACGCCCGCATTGTTCCACCCCTCGGGCAGCTCGGGCGCAACCCTACCCAGCGCCGCCGCCGCCTTCCCCACTTCGCCCCAGTCGCGCCGCTGCCTCCCCCACTTCGCCCCAGCCGCGCCACCTCCTGAGCGCGAGGAGGGCGGTGTCGAGGCGCTTCTTCTCCCCTGAGGCATTTCCTTCCGCGACGACATTCTCGTCATCTTTTGGCGGCAGATCTACGGCCATGGAGGCTAGGTCGAGGTCGTGGACGGGTAGATCTCGAAGTGTCTTTTTGCGGTGGTGCGTTTTTGTGGTGCGTGGAGGTCCGAGCTCGTCGGGGGGCGGCTCCTTCGGGCGGGACGCAGAGCTCCTACTCGCGACGGCGAGGCATCCAGGGCGCGGGAAGAGGAGGGTCAAATGCGGGCCCTTTGTGTGTTTGCATCGGACCTCCTGGATGCATACGACAATGCTCGAGAAAAGGAGATTTTCTAGGGCAACTGAATCCCCACGACAGCGAGTGTCAAGTCCCAACTATGGCGACTACCGGAGAAAGTACGTTCAGAAAGGTTAGATTTCTTGCCTTATATTTCGTTCTTGATCTTGTCACCTTGATCTCTTCCTTTGTGGGTTCTCCATCTCCTCCTTATGCTTTTGATGTTCTTGTTTTTGAGCTTCTCCTCGTGCTTCTGATTTGAGCGCAGGGTAGTTATGTCCTTTGACTTAGTATAGACACATTAGAGATCGATGTATTAGTCTGATCTAAACTCTAAAACTAAATGCATCGGTCCGATTTAAACTCTAAACTTAATTTTTCGATTTCAATCTGAACTTGGCATTTTTCATTTAGATCCGAAGTTGACACAAAACTTAGGCAGATTATATAGGCATACAAAGGTAGAAATCTTCGCAGGCCAAAAATGAAAATTAAATCTAACGATCTCGGCCAGACTTATTATACAGTAGAAGTATATATATTTTTCTGCGATGAAGACTATGTATATATATAGAGAGAGAGGGAGAGAGATTAGCAGATGCCGCAGTGTTACAAGTGATACTGTCAACGGATTAAATGAAGGAAAGAAATCCCAACGCAGCTCAACACTTGGGCCAAATACAGCGGTAAACGAACAACCTTGTTATCAAGGCCTGGTCTTGCTAAAAAAATCTAGGCTAAAAAAATTAAGCCCAGCCACGCCGCCTCTTCTTCCCTACAAAAGGGCTCCACCTTGTCTGGCTGAATTTCGCTCCTGCTCCCGCACTCCCGCACCCCCACGCCCCCTCCCGCCATTTCACCCCCGCGCCCCGACCCAAATCCTCCCCCCTCGCTGAAACCCTAACCCTAGCCGACCGACCGACGAGATGCCGAAGGCCGGCGGCGGGGGGCGGGG